>KK502920.1:54209-144288 GCA_000688735.1 Glossina austeni | reverse complement strand
TGTGATCAAAATACAATCCAGAAACGTTACTTTGCATGAGTTATGATCAAAATACAATCCAGAAACGTTACCTTGCATGAGCTATGATTAAATACAATCCAGAAACGTTACATTGCATGAGTTGTGATCAAATACAATCCAGAAACGTTACATTGTATTAGTTATGATCAAATACAATCCAGAAACGTTACCTTGCATGAGTTGTGATCAAAATACAATCCAGAAACGTTACTTTGCATGAGTTATGATCAAAATACAATCCAGAAACGTTACCTTGCATGAGTTATGATCAAATACAATCCAGAAACGTTACCTTGCATGAGTTATGATCAAAATACAATCCAGAAACGTTACCTTGCATGAATTATGATCAAATACAATCCAGAAATGAAAAAAATGAATGAAAGCAACTTAAATCTGAAAGATAAAATTATCTAACTTCCAGCTTAATTTTTATTGGAAATAGCGCTAAAGTAAAAAGAATACGGCCATCAGTATTTCGAATCAACGGTGCTAGTAAATCAATAGCTAATACCCTCTGAAACAGTATCGTGCTGCTATAGGTGCGAAATTGTTTTTAATAGAAAACTATGAACGGATGAATAATTTTGTTATCCGTCTTCTTCCTGACAAACTTATGTTCAAAAGGACTGACTGCAATCAATATATGTAAATACAGGGCAATATTTAGTTGATTGGGAGTTTTGATTATATAACGTTTGTGTAAATGTTGTCCCTTCTTGGTTCATATGAATAGTTCTCTAAAAACTATTTCAGAGTTCTGGCTCACATATATTCAAGTTATTTGTTCGTTTGCTCTTGGTATAATGATTTCTATTTTTTGTTGTGTGAGAACACAATAGTTCATCAGCTGAATACTTGTTTACGTTATACGTACTTAGCAGAGCCAACGTTCCAGTTGCCTTAGTGCTTTCATTTTCATTATTTGACTTGAATGTTTGCAAATTACACACATACATGTTGCATCCAAAAGAAACCCAATATTATTTTTATTCAATATCTTTTTTCATCCATATATGAATGCTCCCCTTAATATTTCATATCATTTCATATCATTTCATTAAGAGTTTAAACTAACTGTGTTTGCTTGAAAAATGTTATGCTGACTTTTCTACGCCAAAAGCAGCGATTGTTGTATCGTTGTGCTGCTGATTTTAAATGGGCGATGAACGCCCGACAGAGTTGCTTACACCAGGAAATATTAAAAATCGAATAGTGAAGTTATAAGTCATAGTCAACACATTTAAAACTATCAAAACGTGAATTTTTGTTTTTTTTTGCATGAAAATTTGAAGCATTGGCTTACCATAGAACGAATATACGGTGCCACGTATTCTTCGTGGGAGTTATAGACCAATTTATTGACTTATTAAAAAGAAGAGAAAAAACTGAAATTTTTACAAATTTGAGAAAAAGTGCCCGCAATTTTTACACATTTGAGAAAAAGTGCCCGTAATTTTTAGAAATTCTGCGAGAGATTGTTTATATGAGAAGAAATCGTAGATATCTTCTCTCAATTTGATTTTTACAAATTTGAGAAAAAGTGGCCGCAATTTTTAGAAATTGACAGGCCATAGCACACAAGAGGCCGTTCACGAGTAGCTTGCATCTTTTTATCGATTTGGACTTTTACGCTACACCTTTATAGGCGCAAATTGGCGAAGCATTTGTTGAAATAAACGGGATTTATCCATTCGTTTGTAATCCGTCTGTAAATGTAAGTTCATATGTCCATATATCTGTTCCTGTGTGTGCCCTTTGCCCGCTGCTGAAACCATCACGATCGAAAAAAAACACTCGCGAGGAATAAAATTGAAATTTCGTATTGCGGTTCTCCCGCATGTATGAAACTTATGTGCGGCTTTAGTTCGCCTAACTTGTGGCCTCCATTAATGTAAGCTCCGAGCGCTTTACAAACCCTAACATTACCTTATATAAAATACCTGCGTACATACTTTGCATTAGATGTAAAGGCAGTTATATATGTATGTATGAACATTTATATCACATGTCGCAGTCTTTTGAATTAAAACTAACTTCAAATCGCTTGCTTGTCATCATAAATGTTGATGGAGTCAGAACTCTGCTATGTGGTTGTATTGGCGTTGTCAGCATTAGCCGTGCACCAGTCTTGTTGGTTGCTTAAGGTGAGAGCATCAATGTGCTACATTTCTTGAAAATATCTGAAAAATTGAGCTCTTTGTAATAAGTGTGCCTACCTGACGTTCTTCTTGGGCTTATAAACCGTATTTTTACGGAACTAACACATCTAAAGGGAATGTTACCGAAGAAAAGAGATTTTTCAAGCTTTCAAGTTTGAGTGCGTATGTGTAGGTCAAATAAATTTCCTTACTAGGACAAATGACATGTGAATTATGTGAGAATAAGCCCTAAAAAAATGTGAATTGTGTGAGTAGAAGACTCAAAAAATGTGAATTGCGAAGCATGATATGTTTGGTGAACTGTTGTGGAAAAGCAGGTCACTCTCGTTACTTTCATTCGTTTTTAAAGTATAATATATTAAAAGAAGGCTGATTAAGTAGCGATGTTCAGGTTTTTGTTTTTTTTTTGTGGTCAGATGTTTATCCATATTTTTGTGTGTGATGAACATTTTACTCACAACGCTGCAGTTGCTTGCGGTGGCGTTTCATATCATGTGCGTGTCTGTAAATAAGAAAAACTTTCTTGAACGTAAACAATACTGACTGGCATAAATAGGCGCGCAATCTTGTGTGACTAGATGCTATTTTTTCTTGCAAACCGTTTAAAGAAAATTTGAAATTTTTCGTTGGTGAACGAAAATATAACAAAACAAAAACGCAATCAGCACAATGCATGGATGCACGGATGGACATTTATTTTATTAAATGCATGTGTAGCAAAGATGAACGAGTAAATGAAAAAAGTCGATTATTCGTTTATCTTTCACAATTACGAAGCATTTTTACGCCAATCATCGAAGGCTAAGGACTTCGCGTACATTTAGTTATACTTATAGCAGATGTTAAAATACAGGATAGTTTACAAGTGGCATACGCTAGATCAATATCATAGGTTGGAAATGAAGTTACTTTGCCTGTCATCTCTGAAAAGAGAATTTCAAGAGAAACGGAAAATTTCGGAAACTTTCTTCTTCTTTAAAAATAATTTAATCTTGAAAACTAATTCCATAATCCTATAGATGCGCTCAAAATTAACGCGTGCTGCGAATGTAGCTTAACCGCAGCATAAAAAGTCTCCGACACTGATTTCCGGTTTTGTACTCCAAGGCTTGAGCTATGCACCGTTATTTGTTAAGCTTTGCAGTTTTAAAGTAGTTGCTGTGTTGCTTATCAAAGTGAGTTTAATTTCTGAAATAGAATTATTATGTCGGTCGATTTTTTCTTGGGCTATATTCGCTCTTCTTTCTCCTCCTCGCGTCCTCCTTTACCTCCGTTGCTTATCATATTTGTCCATCTCTACGGTAGGACAGTCGCCCCCGTTTTGTGTTATTCGAAGCCAGATGAACTTTCGGCTTTTACTTAGTGAACGGTGACGGAGCTGTGACGGGCATATTCATTCGCACATGTCAAAGAAGAATAAAGTAACGGCGAAACTGATCCGATGGTAAATTGTGGAACTCTTTGCGGTATATCTTCCATAAAGAAATCGCATTTTCGTTGCGTCCTTTGAGGTTAGACGGGCATACTAGAAGTTAACAATCGAATAGGTTTTGGGTGGTAACTGTCATGTCCGAGTCGGCAGGTACTCGGCCTTGCGCAGAAATACAAAGTAGAAAGTGAACTGTGCTCAGGATTCTTGGGTTACGCACACTTCGCTTCGCTGCCGTCTTGGTGGTGGTCCCTTTGTCACGAGACCACCGGACATCTTCGACTTGTCCATCAAACTTGTTGTTCAGTCCCTTTTAAAGTTCGCTTTCCGTGAAAAACTGTACATTGAATTTGATAGGAAGCAGTTGCACGAGGTATGACGAACTTTATTGCCTGTCATTTTATTTAGCAAATGGAATAATTTCCTCCATATGACCTGCAAAGTGCTATTATTTACTGCAAGTCAGCAAGAGGCTACCAATTATCTGAAGGAGGAAATAAATATTAGTTTTCTTTTTCCATATATATATATATATATATACATATATATACATATATATACATATTTTTTTTTTTTATAAAAGAAGTCTTTTATTAAATTTTTTCAATTTTTACAAAAGTATTAATTAGTTCTGATAATTTCTGATGAGTTAGTTAAGAGCAATTAATTGAACGTTGATTTTACATGTAAAGGTTAAAGAAGTTACACGGATAACCTATTATAAGAATGAATGATGAGTTTGTATAAGAGAGAGTAGAAAAGGACAATGAAAGAAATGGAAGGAAATAATTGTCTTTGTACTTAACGCATAGAATGCGGAATATCTCGCATATCTCGTCATACATATATAAATAAAGCTTTCTTAAAAGAATAAAAACTAGAAAATAATGAAAATTCAACGAAAGTGTAAAAATAAACAGTTTTCTGTCCTCGACGTGATGAAAGAACTAATTGGGGACTGAATGTGTGTTAAACGCTTAAATGCTAATCGAGCCGAATTTTAAGTTTTATTTTTTAAAAAAATAACATGGCTTTGTAATCATTTTATTATTAAATTAATTATTTTGTGTTTCTCTTTTTAAATGCGTAGACGTTTTTCGCTAAAAATTAAACTAAATAAATAAATAGATAAATAAAGAGATGAAGAATTAATTTAGCAGAAAAGTATTGCACTCCCAGAGGCTCTTAATTTCTATGCATTGAATACTTTGCTCAGCATCCCGTTGGCAATCTATCGTTTGTACGCGTTATAGGCGAGATCGTGAGCTTCGCGTAAAGCACGCGCATAACTATGATCCTCATGCGAGTAGTGCGGATGAGCAACGACTTCATAGTTTTCCTTCTTCGATTCAAATAGTTTTTTCAAACCGATTATACTGGCCAGCAGTAGAGCGATCTTGCCAACCACAAGCGCCTTAAACGATAATAAAGCCAAGAATCCTATGGCCAAGGGCAGCAGAGCAGCCAGTTTCAATTTGAAGAGCAGCAATAAAGGCAACAAATATTTTTTCTTTTCTTTCTTCTTACCGCGAGCTGGAAAAGATGAGAAAATTAAAAAATTAAAAAAATTGTGTTTGATAGCGAGAAACCTTCAAATATTTCTAATGAAAATGAAAATAAAGTGATTTCTCCGCAATTTCTCTTTGGCCTCCTTCATCGGAAAGAGAAAGTTTTTCTGGTATATTGCTTCTGCCTTCGTATTGAAACGTACATCATTAGTATTAATTAAAATTGTAAGATGCGCGACAATAACATTGAAAACAATACAACAATGTTAGCTAAGCACATCCTTCTTATTTTTTTTTTTTTTTTCGTATTTACTTTAGATTATGTGTCTGGTTTTAGAAATTTCCCCACCGCCCAGTTTTGAACATGCTTTACGAGTTTCGTATGACACACTTTTTAGTCAGTCGTCTTAACCACAATTTTTCAATAGAAAGCTTTTCATTTCTATTTCAATTTGTTTTTCGTTTCTACATACATATATATATATATATGTGCGTGTGTGTGTGTGTGTGTGTGCCAGCATATGGGTATCGTGTTAAACATGCTTAGAGACCGCTTCAATTAATTTATATTTATCGCACGCTTTATAAATTTTACATTTTTTTAATTTTACGACGTGGAAATGTTATTTGTGTCAAAGTCTTACGGTATTGGTGCGTATATACTCTACTACTATACGGCATATATCTCTATGGTATTTCTTTTTAAAAGTCTTCAGTTGCTTTAATTTTATGGCCAATTTCTTTTTAAGCCTTATTTCCGTTTAATTTATTTTTGCTTAAAAATTTTACTCATAACTATTGCACGCCGGAGGTGTGCTACACACATTGAATGCTTGCTTGGCGTGCACACAAATATGTATCAAAAAGCCAATGCGCTCTTGAGTGGCCCGCTTAACGGAAACGACTCAATCACATTTCGTTGTTCATGCGTACGCTGTCTGTCTGGCTTCTAAGCGTCCTTCTTATCGTCAGTATAAGTTCGATAAACAGTTAAAGCGGTCCATGGATTCGACGTGAACTTGTTGTTCAGAACCTTTCAGTTAATCTTACTTTTGTTGTCCGCGTTAAGATCAAAAATTAGCGACTAAATCTCAAACCCTGCACAAATAAACACGAAAGTAATCTCCATCCCGGGGTATATATATGATTCTCAAGTAAAAGGGAGGATCGTGTTTCCCATATATAAACTCGAAATTTCTACACAATTCGGCTAATTATGCCAGTCAGTCAGTTGACATCCTCGGCCTTTTTTACATGCGATTTCTTGGCAATTGTGAAGAAAAGCAAGTTGTGGATCAACTTTGCTTATTTTTGGACTTTTGTTCACAAACACAAATACCGGAGCAAATATAAAAAATTATAGAAAAAAGTTTACCATGTGCATCCACCACACGCGCCACAACGACCTATTCGATAAATTTATTATGTTCTACATACATTTAAAGCCCCGGTCAATGTCATCGTCTACGATCATCCATTTTGTGTCTGCCTGCGTGCCCTTAGGTGATGTCTCTACTTATTGCCATATGTTTACCAAGTTACGGTTTATATCCATTACCGAAGAATGGGGGACGTATTCATTTTGTCAAAACGTTTGCCGCACTCAGACAAAGGCTTGAGAGATCCCATAAAGTTAGTTGATCAGTATTAAATTCTAAATCGATTTAAGTGTGTCCGTACGTCTGTCTGTCTGTCTAACTTCTAACTTATCCGGGTTGCAAAAATAAAGCTATCGGCTTCAAAGTTAGCAGAGCAGATTGAAATAGAAAATGGGACGGACAATTGCTCGACAAAGAACTCGCTCGCAGTTGTGCAAATATGAGCCGAAACCGAACATAATTTCCTTACTTCTTCCCCTACTAACGAAAATAAGTTATTAACAGCGAAATTTTCAAAAGTTTGGCGCAGACTTTCTTTTAACGAACGGGTGGCTGGTAAGAGCTTAGATTGCATAGAATATAAAGCTGATTCACTGGCCAGCCAACATGCAATCAATGCGTTATGGTGGAGAATAATTTCCAAAGGGAAATTTAAATATATTCTCTAATAGATTTGAATAACTCCTCATAAATAGCGACGTAGGGAATGGAAAACAAGAAAAAACCTCCTACGGATAGCTGAGAATTTTCTTGCAAGAGAGAGAGAGAGAGAGAAGCTTTGTTTAGTTAATGACGAATAAGACAGTAATGAATACGTCGGCATTGTGCACAACGAACTCTTCTTACGAATATTTTAACACATCGAATGACTTTTTTCTACAATTTAAGAAAATCTCATGAAACGTGATACAAATCGAAAGACATTTTCAGGAATATACCCAAATTCGATTCATGCTATGGCACGCCATAGTTTGCTACTTCCAACCTATGTCAGTTAAGACTGCTTACCAGAATTTGATACATAAAAAAAAAAATAAAAAATAGTAAGATCGAGAAGGTTGTTTGAGTCAAAGTTCCTCTGGGACTGAATCTGATGCCTTCTTTTTATAGAAAGCTACTCGGGTCCTGCAGTCAATGTTTGATATTCATTCATCAACAATTAGACGCTGCAACATGTTCGTGTGTCTCACCTTTTTATTGTGTTGACTCTTATTGGTTATAGATAAGGGATAGTGTGCCCAACTTTTGGTTCCGTTGTTGTGTCTTAGGGCTTGCTTATGAGGCATGCATACGCATTGCTACAACTACTGATATGACAGGCGGCAATGTTCGGTAGCGGTCATAAAAATAAGATACCGTTGATTTTCAAATAATCAAAAACATAACTTGACAACAACAATAACACGTTTACTCATAAAACTTTTTCGAACTGATCTCAATTTACTCGTATGAGGGGTATATGAACGGATAGCTGGACGGAACCAAATCGATTTAGATCATCGCGTTAATGAAAAATTTGCGTGGCCTCCGATGCCTTTTCAGTTTAAGTAATTAATTATAAGGTACATGAAATTCGGCATATTGTCGTCTTCCGTCGCTAGGTATAGTAGGTAAACAAAATACCTTAGGCTTTACTCACCTCAATCAAACTTATAAAAATGAAATTTTAATAATTAGCTGTATGTGCGTAAATATGTGCCATCTTTGCCTGAACCCTTTAGAAAGATCAACAATATCTAGGAATCACTCTTTGTTGCTGTCATTGGTGTAAGCTATTCAGGAGTAAGTCTTGAGTCTTGGAAAATATTACTTAAAGTTCAGGTATTCCTCTTTGAACTTTTTGAATGGCTTCTAACTTGGTCATGAAGCGTATCACTAAATACGTCAAATTTCAACTCAGTTCAGTTTCAATCCCTAACAGAGACAAGAACCACTTGGCGGTCGCACAACGTATGCACTTTGGATTCTATTCGCTATTTATATCCGATCGAATTTCATTCTGTTCGCTATAAGTATTATTTATTTAATGAGTTGGTCTTTCGGTCCGTAGAGTTTCTGAGTTCAGTTGCTTTTAACTTTATTTGAAGACTTGACATTAAACAAGAAAACTTGCGGATGCGAAGGGTTTATCCTACGCTCTGATATAAGTGCGAAGATGGAGAAGTATTCTCAGTTCAGTTTTTCTTTCCGCAACAACAGCAAGCATATGGTGATGTTAAGTTGAAAGCTCAGCGGATCATAAATATGTAGAAAATGAAGTTGTTGTTGTTGAAAACTTTCAAATAAATAAAGTCATGATTAAGAGTTTAAAAGAAAATTGGAGAAAAGAACAGTGAGTGAGTGGAGTGGAGTGGTTACTGAACCATCTCTTTGCCAGTTTGTCTACTTTTTTTTTTACATACACAACCAATCGCTGACCTCAAATGATTTCGAATAGCATCAGAAACAGGATTCTTTTATGTTGATTATCTCTTTCTCTCTAACTCTTTCTTTCTCCGGGTTTAGCAATAGTAAATTGATAGCAACATATATAGCAGTGAGTCGTCGGAGCAGTGGCTAACCTATATTCACACTTTATTTTGCATTTCGCACAAGATTGCAGTGCAGTGGGACATTGTGCACTATTGTTGTATGGCTTCAAGTGATTTTGATTTATTTATTTTTTTTTTTCGTTTTCTAACTTACATTCTTCCAAAGCACGTTGCATATCTTGTATCGATTCTTTGGGCACTTTGAACTGCAGAGTATGTGTACCAAAGAAACGTGCAATACGTTCAACCAACAGCGTATCAATTTCATTTTCGCGAGCTTCTGCCTCTTCGGGAAGATCAACATCGTTTAGGGAACGACCAACTGGTATCTCGTCTGTTTTCACAAGCGAAATGCCTTCCGTTAGATTTATGTCATCATTTTCAGTGTCAAAATAATGCAGAGCACGTTCCTGCAAACAAAACAAAAGTACATGAATGAATGAATGAATGATTTACACATCTTTACATTCAGATCATAAAAATAAAAATTAAAATTAAAGATTCACACAAAGATTCACACATGGTAAATCGGTTAGTTGCTCACTATCCCAATAGTGTAAAAATTAAATTTTGAAAGAAAAAAAAAAAAAAACATTTACAGAAGATTTCCAAAAAGGCTTTGGTTGAGGATGATGGGGAGTAGTGTCTGTTATGAACTCGGAACTGCAGGGTATTTTCATATAATCTGAAGGAAGACAAACCGTAAATTTGTACAACTTTTTTTATTTATTTTTTTATTTTATTTATTTATTTTATTTATTTATTCCAAGCTGTGAATAAATGGTTCGCATCAAGAGGTACGCGAAATGCTTTTTATAAACATAATGTGAAATGTCAAAGACCTCACATCTGTACCAAATTAGTCCGCTAGCTCCACAATGTTTAATAGGAGAAAAAAATGGACAGACGGATGAATAGCAAAAGTAGTAGAAAAGGAAAAAAATTTCGGACGGACATCGCAATTCCCGTATTACAACATAACAACTAGACACGATATAGTTGGACATAATTAAACGGCCCAGAGGATCGATTTGCGAAAATAAGAGCAAATATTTCTCATTCTGAAATGCCGCAGTTCCTTATTAACTGAAAGCGTAGTTGAATTCTTCAAATCTTTAAAAATAACTGACTTTTCCATCAAACGGTATTCTGATCTGGGCAGCCATTGTAAATTTTGCTACACATTTGTCAACAATTGGAGTTGGGAGTTGGAGTTTGGAAAGGAAATCCCTCAGAATATTCGTGGAAGTCCGATATCTTATCACACACATTGTCAGTAAACTGCAACCACAAAGGGAATTATTTTGTTGATAATGAGGATGAATCCCCGAAAGAAGCACGCGGAAACTGCTTGTCTCCAAATGAAATTCTCAAGGAGGTAAAAATTGTGGTAGACTAAGCACGCATACGGCATCAACTGAGAACAACAGCCGCATAAAAGAATATGAGCTGAAAAATCCTTGGGGAAGAACCGACAGACACGTAAAGGAATTTGAATTCGTTTCTGTTTTAAATTTATCATAAGCGTCTACGCAACTTGATCAACACTTTCAACACTAAGTGGATGACCTCGACAAAGGTAACGAAAAGTTGACGATTAAAAATCAAAATTTTGCGTAGGGGCGAGTATCCAATACCAGGCCTACATATATTCTCTACCTGCATCACTGTTTATGTACTCTATTGCCTTCTTCTTGTTACATACATAGTTTTCATGTCTCATAAGGTCTCTTTCTTTTCTTCTTCTTACCTTGAAACATAATACCATTGATTTATCACCGCAGTCTTTGACCATTTTCAGAGCGTTGCTCAATAAACTATCATCCTCGGATGCTTGTGTGGCATCGGCTGTTGCCATCAGAGCAAATAAACACATAAATTTCCACATATTGGTATAAATTATATCCCGCAGTTATACAGTTAAGTAAATTATTATTATTTGCTTATTTTGTTTACTGTTGTTAATAATCCATACAACAAGTTATAGTATCCTTAACACGGCCTGTGGTTTTTTACTTAAGGTAAAAAAAAAAGTAAAGTAAACTTTATTTAATATTGTTGTTGTTAAATTTTCTTTGGCACTATTTTGGTAATATCCACTCGTATGTATATTAAATGCAATTGATCGGTCAGAAGGCAACCGGTAAACTGTGACTAGAAGACGCTCGCTAATCGAGTTTTATTCCCGATACACAAGCGCTTCTTAAAACAATACTTTAAAGCCGTACACGAACGAACGACAAATAGTTGTCATACGTACGCAGGCACACTTGCACATGCAGGCATACGTATAACATGTCTACATAAATGCATTACAGCTCACATATATGTTTGGTGGTAAAGTCTTTGCTGTAAGCGTCATCCTCATCGACCGCATAATAAAACCACCGCAGACCATAAACTGAGAAAGCGAAGAAAGAAGACGACGTAAGCAACACAATGTGAATATTTTTTTTTTTTTTTTTTTTTTTGTAAACATTGTGGATTTAAATTCAATATCAATGACACAAACAAGCGCAAAGCCATGTACGCAAAGACATGCTGCAGCAGTCAGCCAGTAAAGCTCTCTTAGAGTAAAGCAGCAGATATTGGTTGCGGTAATGAGCTCCTCTCCAGCCGAAGCGCTTAGAATACAAACAAGTTGCAATTTCCGATAGCATAGCATAAAGTAAAAGTTTTGATTTTTTTTTTCGATCCTGGCTTATGCTCTTCTTTGTCTTCACCTTCACCGGCCCAATGGATATAATGTTAAGCATAACAAGTCTTTACTCTTATGAATACAAATTCATTACATTGGCTCCAATTCCTTTTTATTTCTTTCGTTCAACTTTCTTCAATCGATAAATCGATATATACCGACAGACGTAAGTATAAGTGATTATGTGGTCAATTTATTGATTATTTTATTTTGTTTCTTACAATTGTGGATTTCTATTAGTTGTGTTCAATTTTTCAGTTTTACTGCATGCTATTTGTAATGGTCCGGGTACAGTGTGTTGATGCGTGAAAAAATTCGCAGTAAAGTTGCGACAGATTTGTTTTGATAGTTTTACAGCAAAACTGCGTATTCGGCATTGTGTTGGTTAAAGTATTCCGAGGTATTGCGGAGTAATCTACATTATTGACATGTCAGTCTTGCATGTCAGTCAAATGTGAAATAGTTCCCCTTCCTTACCCTTTTCCTTTTTTTTCCTTTTCTTATCGATTTCCTTAAGTCTTGCAATGAAAAATGGGGGCAATTAACCATAAGTTCAGGTCATCATAAATTCTTTTAGTTATGAGCGAATTTAAGACGTCCTCTGAGATTTCCCAAAATTCGTTTGTCATACGTGCAAGTAGGTCTTGTTAAATGGAAGAAGATGGACTTTCCGTAAAATGCTCAGGTTTCCCTTTTCTGAGCATTTTATTGATCATGTCTTGTGAGACATGTTTCCGAGTCAAACTCTAAACCCAATTATTATTTAATAGCCCTCATAGTCTTGAGAAAGTTCTGCAGAAAGCGATACAAACGGTAGAGCGACGTGTAAGATGCAGGACTAACTTGTCCGCCAAGCCGAGGGAGCCAAGGGAGACGGCGTTTCCCCTATTGATCAATCTGATCGGATCGTTTCATCTGCGGATTTTCACACATAATTTGCGACGTGAACACACCAAAATTTCACAAACATTGCGTTATCGTGATATTCGTAAGACGCACCGAATTTTCTCACAATTTCATCGTTATCATCATCGGTTAGGTAAATGGATCGATAGAGAGCTAGCTATGTATAATTTTTAATGCAATGTAATGTAAAGCACTTCTCTAATCGTCGACCAACTCCTCTACCTCCAAATTGCAATTGCTTTTGTGTATCTCCCATCTATCAGCCTATTAATCAATAAGATTAACTTCGAAATAAATCATAGAAATAATTCACATACGGAGTAGGGAGGGAATCGAATCAAAAGAGAAAATCGTAAATGATAAGTTGTATGATTGTGCGTTTACAGTTGACAGCTGGATGACATTACGTTAGTTATATGAAAAGTTATGTTACTTCCTCTTGACATCGCCTTAACAAAACTGATGCGATAACAGAACGTTGTATAAATTCTGCGGCGAGCTTTGCATTTCACCTACCTTCACAGTAATGCGGGCCTAGCATCGTGAAGCAAAGTTTTGTTGAGCGCTATTGTTTTTGTAGAATGATTTGTTATTTTTACGTGTGAGGTAATAATAAAAAAAAACCTTTTGTCACCGCAGAAGAGTTCCGTTGAACATTTTCAACAGACATAGTTGCTTGGGCTTGTGCGTGTCATCAAGCATTGTTGCACACATTGTTTGTGGGTACATATATATGTAAAATTTCACCTTATAACTGTTATTTTCTCAGTTTACTTCTGTCAAACATGTCTACATGTGTGCCATCATCATAACCAACACCACCGTTTGCCAAATGATCTATAAATTCGTTAATGGGGTTCTCTTGTGTATCTGACAAATGAATTTCTTCTTCTGCAAGTTCTTGGATTTGATTTTTCTTTTCTTCTTCTTTTTTTTTATATATAAGTTGGAAAACTTTAAAAATTTTCTGTATTTTAAAAAATCTGTCAGGTCTTTTTCTTTAGTTTTGATTAGGCATTCAAAGGGAATTTGTGAACGAAACGAGGGCTAATAGCTTTTTTTGGGAGTTACAGCCCAGCTGGGAGTTTCGTAAATCGTGAGATCAGTATCGGCTGGAATAAAGGGATAACACAATCGAAACTTTTCATATCTTAAAGCTTTTCATCCATCAGTTTTCTGTAGTCATTTGCTTACTAAATCTTTTTGTAGCTTCTTACCCTTATTTACGATTGCGATTAATTCGAACACTTATTAAAAATATCAATGATCTGAGCCCTATCTCTCGGTGTTGTAAAGACACCAATAAAGTTGATACCGAAATCCTCTTCTTAGGTTTAAAAATTATAAAACATGATCCATAGATTGGAAGATAGATAATAATGTTGATGGCGATATGGAGTTTATTCGGAATATTTGTCCCATTCACACTTAACATAGTAGTGGTTAAGATAATACTCGTCTACCATGCAGCAAACCAAGTGAAAGACTTTGATTTTTAACTATCATGTAGTGTGTGTGTGTGTGTGTGTGCATGATTATGATAAAGGAATTCAAGTCAATTTTTAAATCGACTTCGGCTTCTTGCCCACAACTGCTTCACGGTTTACATACGGAAAACAAATCAGTGCCGTGTTGTAATTTCTAATATGAACTGGAGTACGTTCCGTAGATATATAGAAACTTTTATAATACAAAACTGAAAATGAAATATGAAATAAATTCATGTGTTGCGTTTAGCCATAAACATAAAATATATATAAAAATTTCCGCTTTGCATAGTACATGTGTGCAGCT
Organism: Glossina austeni; assembly: GCA_000688735.1. Taxonomy (NCBI): domain Eukaryota; kingdom Metazoa; phylum Arthropoda; class Insecta; order Diptera; family Glossinidae; genus Glossina; species Glossina austeni. The sequence goes on along the minus strand of KK502920.1, from coordinate 129,860 downwards.
ACAATTTTTAACGGATAACGTATTTTTCATTACATTAAATAACATTTTAAAGTTTGGCAATCAACGACAGCTATAATCCCCATAAAGATGTAAATAAATAAAAGATAGTGCGAAGCATAAAAAAATGACACATCGTATGCATACGAAATGCCGTCACGTAAATGTGAAGGAAAAGAAATATTCATAAGTTTTTATAACACAAATGCCAACACTTTTTATGTGGAAATATTTTAAACGTTCGTCTCTTCGACATGCGCGAGTGTATGCGGTATGCGGGTACATTAAGTCTTTACATGCCTCTCCGAATTATAAAATTCAAGAGATACGCGAACGCCGCTTGGAAACCCAACATATGTTCGAAATATAATTCGCTAACTTTTTCCCAAATATTTCTGAAGACACCGTCAACGCGCCCAACGCAAGTAAGAAAGTTGCCATCGGGTCTTAATTCGATTCATTCGATCATTTCTGTCTTATCGTCGGCCATCACACATTTTAGTATCTCTTTCTCTCATGCGATATAAAGTTGAAGCACTTGGCTGATGGCTATGGGCTGATGGCTGATGGCTAATGGCTATGGGCTGATGGCTATGGGCTGATGGCTGATGATCCCAGATCAAATTTGAAGACGAACGTGTTCAATGAGTTTTTATCACCTAACCAACCAGAAGTGTCGTTCCAAACTGTTGGCCATGAAAATTCAGAGACGGAACGTCTTCTTGTTTACTATTATTTACTTTTATATTTTTAAAGACAACTAACTTATAATCGCATAACTTTTTTTTTCTTTAGACATTTTCTTGGAAATTTTACGAACGTAAGAAGAGAATTTTTCTGTTCATTTCATTTATATTGCGCTGGATTTTTGCGATTTCTTTCCTCAAAGCATTTTTATTATTCTTACACTCCATTGTGTGTGTGTGCACACAGATATGGTCTATTCATACGCTTGTTTAGACGACATATAATATTATTGATGCATTCTAGATAGATTGTCAAGGTCGCTGCTCAAGTCGCACCACACACACACATTTTCCCCCTTGTTTAGATTTATTAATAAGCAATTTTATTATTGAATTTACCCAGAAAATGCATTTCTCTGGTAGTCAGGATTGAATTTTGCATATACTTGAAAGTGCGAAAGTGCGAAAACAACCAAGAAAATTATATTCTCTCTAGGGTACTTTTGCATCGTACTCCTGGGGCTAGGGTACTTTGGCACCGACATATGGATATACACTTGACACTGCACTTGACAACTGATTGTTGTAATTTGTCAATCAATCAAAAAGCTGGCAGGCGCCTTCGGAGAAGAGTTCACTTCCAGAAGTTCGGAATCTTATTCTGATTAACTATAACAACAAAATTTCTCCTATCTATGGTGAAGTGAAATCAAGTGATTACGTACATGTCTGCCTTAAGGAATTATATCACTTTGTGTTTGCTAAGTGTGGGGCCGCTTCAATTTGTATAGAATAAGTACGAAAAGTACCCTTGGTTGTGACTGTTCGTGACAACTTACCGTCTTTATCTTACACGAAATCCGAAAGAACGAAAGAAACTAAATATCGATGCTTTACAATATAAAGTGAACACGGGGCCTCGATAGAGTGTATGGCGAAATTTGCTGTTCTTAGTTCGTGTTGTTGGGCAAGCGTGTTCGTTGAACCATTTCTCCCATCTTCAACGTTAATATTACTGCTATTTAGAACTTAATATTTGTGATCGGAAGAGTATTTACCGCAGACTAACAGGCGGGACAGTGGTAGATCGATTCGGAATTTAACTCTGATTAAGCTTTTCCTCAGCTTGTTCTAAGCCTTTTCACAAAATGAGAATATCGTCATTCTTCGATGGTTGGTATAAAAACGAAAGCATTTTGGTACATGAAAGTACGAGTCTTAAGGCAGATGAAAGAATTTTTTTGTAGAATTTTTAAGAACCGAACGGGACTTTGGTATCTATCCTTGCCCTCTCCTTGTGTCCGCCTTCAGATAACACTTGGATACCCCGAACATTACACTTAATCTAGTGACGCAATTATGAGAATCGTACCAGAACGACATTAAAAATTTTTCACTCTCACTGAACTCAGTGAGCGCTTTTCTTGTACCTTCGATCGACGTTTCCGACAATTTGGTTAAGTGTTAATTAATGTGAAAAATATTTTTCTACTCATTATTATGTATGGCATGGTTTAAAAAGTGAAAACAAGCGATTCGTAAATGCGAAAAACAAATAAATGTTCGAATTGTCATTAAAATATTAATTATACGAGCATTTTTTTTGCGCTTTTAAAATGTGTTTCTCTAGCACTTTGCGAAAGAAAAACACGTTGGTTTTCCTGTATGTAACTTAACGCGTAAGTGGGAATGCGCTGTGTCTTGGCTGAGTTGCAGCAGTTGTGACACATGCTGGCATTGACAATGGTATCGCAAGCGACCGTTAGCTCTCTGTAGCGCATAATTTGTAGACACTTTCAGTGTTTAGCGTGTCGTCGAAGAAGTGGCAGTCTTGATGCAATTCAATTGAATTGCTACTGCGTTGCAGTTTTTTTGTAGATGATTTGCTTGCTTCGATGCCTTAGGCGTTCGTTAGGTTTCTGTGCCTTACATTGCACCTCACAGATCTGCGTTAAAAGAAAGCGAATTTTCGTTTTCGTTCTCTGTAAAATACTTTGTTGTACGGACGCCTCGTGTGTTTTATGATTTTCTGCACGTACCCATCCATTGTGTAGGCATATATATATATATATGTGAATGTTTCTGCTTCCACTGGCGAAATTGAAAAATTTTTAAATATTAAAAATTCCGTTAACGGAGTAAAAAAGTCTTTCTCCTTCACCCAACATATTCATACATATGTATATATATATACATATATATATATGTATATATATATTTAGGTAAACATAAACACGCAAAAGTACACTTGGTTTAGTGGCAGGTGCGCTAGATAGATATGCCTGAGTACTTGCTTGCACAGAAACTCTAGATGGGAGTACGTGTGAGAACGACATATGCACAAACACTGTAGAAGACTTGTTAAGTTACCCAAAAAGTACATGCTCAAGCAATGGCCGGATCAAAAGCAAATTCAAACAATTTTTATCCCATGATTGTTGTGATTGATAATCTTCCTCTTCTGCCCTACACGTTTAGGCAATAGTTGCCATCAAGTTTTGAAATTAAAACCGCATTTCATTTCATTACTTTCGCCCGGCTTTTCCCAAGTAACAACAACAAAGTCAAAAGGTTATAAGTGACTACACACACATTAAATGATTGCACGTTTTCGCTTCACTTTTCTAATCTGGACACGAAAATAAAAATCACATTTAATGCAAAGATAAAAGCACCAATGCACCGTCCAGAGTAACAATGCTTCGCTACACAATGTTCGCAGTTAAGAGAATATGAAGAATTTTTTCTTATTACATAACAAATAAATCAAGACAGAGAGAGATATAGTTAAACAACTTTCTACTGTCTCGTGATGCGGGTTACATCGCTACATGAATTCTTCGTGGCTTACGGGTTAGACCATGCTTTCCATGCAAGCTAAACGCGCATGAAGACCGTAAATGTAGAATTCAGGGAAGTGAGAAAACTACGATTAAGTCACAAATAGTTTATTGCAGTTGTGCGGGATATGAGACAAGGTTCACATGAAAAAAGCAGTTCACTCATTCTTACCGAATCTTATTGCTTTTGCTTTATTTAAGTGCTCTTTTCAAGTGAAAGCGAATTGTGTTGGTCATGGCCGATCATCAAGTACACTACATCGCTTCGCCTAACACCATTCTGTGTTCACTTTCTTGATAACATACCAAAAGTTATGGCTTCTCCCCACGTGACGACACAGTCTCCATGACATTCCGTGTCATGTAGAAGGGGCGTGGCAATTTTAATTTTGCAAAATTACTTTTCTTCTCGAAGTATTGTTACTCCTTATCCGCTTTCCATCATAACTTTATTGCCATTCATGAGAACCCTTACATGGGATGGCTTCCAAAAACGAAATCTACTTATGCTACTTATGTGATCTACAAGTCGAAATACTGTAAAGGTTCAATTGAGAAATTACAAACTGTGCTCGGGTCCTCGTTTTTGCATCAATTTTTGTAAACTTTTTTTATTAGATACCGACCTTTCAAAATTGGGCGTGATATGATGGGGTGTGGTTTTAAAACTGAACCAGTCCGAATCCATTTTGAATAGTGGTGCTCCCTGGATGGAAAGACCTCAAGAGTCTCAAGTGAGCAGGAAAACACATGGACAAACATCAAAGGGGTAGACGGACAGACAAACAGACAAACGAGCAACTAAGCTTAGCTTTTCCCGACCGTCACGGCTGTACTTCCAAGAAACGTATTCATCTATGAACATGAAGTGCGAAGTTTCTAAGCCCTCGACTATCTCATAACTTGCAAAATTGTATGCAAAATTGTTTCGCAATGCATTGAAAGCGGTGTCCCGCGAAGGAATACAAATTTGTCTTTGTCTTTGTCTTTTATTTATGTTCATTTATTTCACATTATTTTATCCCTTTTTGCATTTTAAACATTTTTATTTGTTTTTTACATCTTAAGAGTACACAAGAATTAAATTAATTAAATAAATTAAGTAACCTAAGAAAGCCTAACGCACACTTTGTTCCTTATATTAATTAACAAGCAGTACCTTTATTTTGTGTAGAATTTTTTTCTTTTTTCCCTTTAATTTTTCAAAATAAATTCCTTCACGATTGTCGTCTTATTTCAAATTCGCCCATAGCTAAACCGCAGAATAGTCTCAAAATTCTAGATTAATTAAAATGAATTTATTGATTTTTATCTTTGTTCGGCTTCCAAGCATTATAGGCTAAATCCAAATCTCTCCCCCACCCGGAATGACCGCCCGATACCACTACTTCATGTGACGACTCCTTTCCGCCACCACTCAACAGTTTTTTAATGCCAATTATCGAGGCTAACACCAGAGCCAGTTTGGACACGATTAAGGCCTTACCCGCTAACATCGCTAGAGCCCCGTAAGCAATAGGTACGAATGTTCCGCCCAATAGCAAAGGAATCATTATGTAGGCGCCGCCGCCGCCCTTTTTGTCTTTCTTTTTACGACTCTCCACACTGTTGCTATTATCATCTTCGGGCCGAATGTCTGGGAATTTGATCTGCAAAGAAAAGACGCTTTCCTGCACAATTTTGTAATAAACATAAGAAATCTCTATGAAATACCTGCAAGGTGTGGTCTTGCAAGAAATTTGCCAGCCTCTTAAATATCATGTTATTCAGTGTCTGCTCTTTAGCTTCGAGGGCACGTGGCAACACCGCCTCTATATCCTTCTCATTCAGTATTGGTTTAATTTTTGCTTCCGTGTCGTCGCCTTTGCTTCTAACAAATTGTATGCCTTCGATTAATTTTAAATTTCGCGTCGAGCGTAAGGCTTTCTCCAATCCCGTCAGTAATTTCACTTTCAGGCATACGGACAAATTCTCTCCCGAACATTGTTGATACAATCGGTAAACCAAAGAGAGATCTTTCCAGACATTTGCCGTACTCGCCGAGTTATCGACGCCGTCATGGGATGCGTTCTCATCATTTTCTGTTGTCTCGGCAGCAATACTGCTCGCATACTGTTGTTTTTGCTGTTGCTGCTGCTGCTGTTTTTGTTCTTGCTGCTGCTGTTGTTGCTGTTGTTGTTGTTGTTCTTGCTGCTGCTGCTGTTGTTGTTGTTGTTGTTGTTGTTCTTGCTGCTGCTGCTGTTGTTGTTGTTGTTGTTGTTGTTGTTCTTGTTGCTTGGATGGCATTTGATGTGATGAATAGTTGACGGCGACATTATTTTGAGTGGCACTGCGGGCATTTACGTTTGGCAACAAACAAAAAATAAACGCTACTACGGCCGCATGCCACACGTAACTCAACATAATGTTTTCGCTCAATCAATTTTTATTGATTCAATTATTAAAGAAAACCCTATTGGTTATCCTTCTTGATGCTTTATTATCCTGAGTATAGTTTTTTGTTATCTACGCTTTCGATACGTGCTTATCGCTAATAGTAGAATTATGTATAAGTAAACATGCAGCGTTTTGTTTCAAACTGATTGAAATCTTTATTTGTTTTACATTTTTATACTGCGGCTAAGTTTTTCATGAAATTTTCTATAAAAATTTTTCTTTTTCTTCAATAATTATTCGTCTAATTGTTTCAAATGTATTTGGCTGCAGCTTAAGAGGCGGCAGCCATCTATCTACACATGATCATCATTACGGAGAAAATCAGTTGAATGTGAAAGAAATGGTAAGAAAAAAAAAAAACAAGTGTTAATGCCTATATTGCAGTTACGGCTGAAATGATTTTTAAATGCATGTAACGCACAGTGGAACAAGCAGTAAGAAAATGTGCATAGAAAAGACTAAAAGCCACAAAAATTTGACCTAATTATCACTGTCGTCGGCGTAAGCATTTCTATTTTTTTTTTTTTGTAAAACATTTGCAAAAAGTTCCACACATTTTTCGTACAGATTTCTATTTATTGAATATATTTTTTTTTTAATACAAACAAAAATGTTTTGTTAAATGATGCTGTGCTGCTCTTCTAAATCTACACAGTAAAAAAAAGAAAGAACACAAAATTATGAAAATTCAATGCAAGAGTAGTTTACGAAAGTGAAAGCGATGTCCGTCGCTAGCCATACGTTTCCCCGCGACATGAAAGGAACTGTTCACCTCTTGGGTCGAAGCATTTCTGCAATTGTTCGTAGGAAGTGTAGAGCTGCTCAGCAGATGCATGCGGAAGGACTCTAGCTTGCTGAGTAAGCCGTATAGGTTAGCAATTCTTACGTAGGTGTTTCCAACGTATCACTACAACGGTTTCGCTGTACAGATGGATGAATGCCATGCCATGTAAAAACATGACTTTGTCTTACCTTCGCGGATACTTCGCTCATTTCTTTGAAAAGTGAGATCGAGTAATTGTTTCAATGTTTCATTATAAGCGTTTCGTCAAACCTTAATAGCTAATAATAGCCTAGGATATATCCATGATATTTAACGTCTGGGGCTCTCATAATAGATCCCCTTCAGTAATATCCATATTAAGGTAGAGAAGGTCTTTCTTTTCGTATCGTTCAGGCAGAGCATTATGCTGTCGGCGAATGCTCTTTATTTTGGAACAGAACTCGTTATTTTGGTTGTTAGAAAGAGGATTTTTGCCGGTTTCACGACCGTCACGATTGTTGCCAGAGGAGTAAGCTGTAAAAGAAGCGCAACTTGAGACATGCGGTGCTAAGCTCATCCACGGCTTGCTCTTACGGACGAACTATCCGTCTTCGAGCACTTCCTTTCCATCTTTGTTTAAAGCCTTGAAACCAAAAAAAAAAAAAAGAAGAAGAAAATAGGAGGAACAACAGATAAAGAACAAAACATGTAAACGAAATGCTAGTCACTTTAATGTTTCTTCTCTTGCTAAGTTAATTCTTACTCTACATTTTTTTAAAGTGCACTTTTTCTCTCTCTAAAATGCAGTAAAAAGAAAAAGAAGCGGCCAGAAGCAGACCAATTATAAAAAAAGCGAAAACTGATATATCAAAATCTCCATTTGAGATGATATATAAAAGGCTAAAAGCAAATCTTGCTGATGTGAAAATTTTCAAACAAGTGTGCGTTTTGTGTTACATATACTACTGATACTGTTGATGAGGATATATTTGTTTTCTTAAGGTACTGAGATGGAGATAGAGATTTCATATAAATTATTATCGGACATTAATTAGCCATTTTGTGATGGAATTACTTTGTCTCAGTTTGTGCTGTTGTGCTGTTGTGCTGTTGTGCTTAACACTTATGGTTTAAGTCGTTTTTTTGTTTTTCTAAACACCGTTTTCAACATTGCTGCGTTAGTTTCTCAAATCTCCCCTCCTCACCGCCCAGCAAGTAGCAATAATTCCGTGTAAGGCGTGCGTAATCATATTTTTTTTTTTTTTTTTTTTTTTTGAAAGTTCGTATCTCATGAAAGATTAAGATTCGCTCATTCACTCATTTGCACTTGTTAAGTCCCGTTCCAAGCTAATGCCTTTTAATGATATGTTACGAATACACACGCTTAAGCAATTGCTGGTATGGTTTTGCGGCCTGCATCGGTTAAGCACTTTTCTCGGCATGTGATGAGAAGATTCATTAAATTGGTCTTCAATTTATAAACAATGAAAATCAAAAATAATTTCAGTTTAAAAATAGGTTGAAAGAAATTTTCGTTCTGGTTTTCTTGCATTGGAAGATTAACTTTTTCTCTTTCTCCACAGTTACTAGAGCTGAACCAATTTGGAGAATATTATGAACAGAACTCAGTCAAAGAGACGATTTCTAGGATACTAGAGTTTTCATGTTTTTAGTTTGTGCGTCAAAGAACACAAACCAGTTATAATCGCCCATTTTTCTTTTCTTCTCCTTTGTTTTATTTTTCGCGCATGTGCGTCTATTTTTGGTCTATGAAAATAATAAATTTTTTTTTCATTACAATGAAAACGAAAGTTCAATGAGAAATTAAGACATGAATGCATGTGACAAGGCAGAGGCTTATATGCGTTTTCATCAGGCGAATATAATGAATGTCAGTGCTGTTAACAGTGCTGTTTACTTCTTAAATTTTTCGAAAACAAAATATATGCGAAAATATATTGCACTGGGAGGTGGGAGCAAATACTGTTTTTTAAGTTTTTTAAAGTAATAATTGAAAGATGCCGTCTACTTTTTTTTATGACTTTAAATTTGAAAAAGTAAATAAACAAACAACAAACTTGATTATGCTGATTTGTCGATCCTCAGCTACAAGCAAAGTTAAAAACAAATACTTTGCTTGTAAGTTAGCATAAGTTAACCCAACAAGCATGCGAAGAAGGTAAACACGTCAGATAACGGATTGGGAACTTGGAAATTCGCCGTGCATTATGTCAAGGTTTTCATATAGGTTTGGAGAAAATAATTGAATCGAATTTATATTTAAAAATTTGAATTACTTGAAAGTTTTATCGGATGGCATTAGATTTTTTACAAAAATTTTATTTCCCTTTCCAGTTCATTTCCCAAAATATTATTTAAATTATTCAAACAGATTTAGCTTTAAAAAGATTGTTTCATTTTATTTATGTCAGTGAATCCATAGAGGAATCTTGACTGTTTTTATTACAATTCTTATTTCATTCTATGTTGCATAATAATTCGATCACGAAGTTGGGCTCCCTTAATTTAATTTCGATTTAAAATTCAAATTTGAATTCAAATGAGAAAGAGAGAGAGAGAGACAGAGCTATGAACACTTTTTGTTTATATTCAATTATATTCAATTATTTACAAATGTTATTTGATCGAAGAAAGTAGCATATCCTAAGGAGCCATTAAAAAACAAAATGGCAATGACTCATGTTGCAGAAACATGAGAAAGAGACTTAAACAACAAACAAGTGAGCAACATTTCCCTCAATAAAATTTCTAAGCTGCGAAGGGTAAAAGCAAAAACAAAATTTTATTCTGTGTTATTTCGTTCCCATCTGTTCCCATCTTTCTTTTCATAGACAATTATTTTTTCATATGAATCGTCAGAAATGAGTCATTTTTCTTTATTTGTCGCAAAGTTGTTTTTTGTTATTTTCTTTTTCCCCATGCTTGTGGGCATGGTGTAAGGCAGAAACGATTATAGAGTAGTACTTGTGTACGTTCAACTCGGAAAAATCTCGAATGGTGGGAAAAATCATCGCTGATGGGCGGTTCCAAAGACGAACGATCCGTGATAGTATGAACTGCGGCTTGGCGGCACGTTTAGGACGAGAGTGTGAGAATGTTGCGAACCATATCTGATTGGTCGTTAAATCCCTTTTATTCCTGTGGAGTAATTTCCCTCTATATACCTACGCATAAACACAACATAACCGAAACTACACGAATACTAAATAGTGTGATTCATTATTGATATCATAGCGGTCGTTAAAATTCTTACACTCAGGACTAAAGAAAATGCTATTTTCCACTGGTGAGGTGGATATTTATTTGATGAACGCAAAATGTTTAAATGCTTTCGCTTATCCATCTATTTTTGTTTTTTTTTTGGTTGTAATACTTTTAATCCCAAACCACTATAACAAATAAAATAAAAATAGATGCGATGGATCAAGAAATTCATACAATAGCTAAACATAAAAAGTGAAATGTTTAAACATTTACCGTAGGCAGCTGTCGATTTGATAAATTTTCAAATTTGAATTATGTCAGAGTATGCGGAATTTTTCGTATGGACGGAAAGATGATAAGTTTCAACTCGATCTAAACTTTTTTTATGATCTATGTAATGCCTGAACTAGATCGATTCAGAATTGGTCGCTTATCAATGGCTCACACACTTTACGATAGTTTTAACCTCAAGATTTGGGCAAAGGATTCAGGGATCGTGCAATTATTCCACTCTCTAATTCGAGATACATTTTTATTCTTTATCTAGATTACAAGAACACTTGTAAGAGAAATGGAAAACGCTGTAAAGTGTTAAAAGATCGCCGTGACTTGTAGCTAAAAAAAAGTGAAGATTTTTCTATAAAAATCTTGCGAATAGCAAAAGAAAATTCTTTTCTAAACAAAATAATTTTTTGCTTCAGAGCACCTGAGGCATTCTCAATTAACTAATCATTCATTCCAACTTTTCCAATGTTATAATTAGAGATTTTTCAATAACAACACGCACATATACAAACCAACATAAATGCACACACTTGCACACATTTCATACATAATTTGCACTGACTATAACAAAGCCGTCTTTCGTAAACAGAATTGCGAACGCAAGGAACTAAGGCGTTTTCTTAGGCTGTCATGCGTGCTATTTTTGCACTGCTGACACAGTTTCCATGTGGATACGAGTTTTTTGTTTTGCTTGTTTTTTTTTTTTTTCTTTTACATACATTGGTTTATTGGGTGCCATTGTATGCCAATTTTCAAATCTTATTTCATGTTATCACGTTATGAAGAAGCCGTGCAGTGTGTGTTGCAATTTTGCACAACATTCATAAATTAGTTTGAGGCCTTACACACTTGTGCATACATGCTTGCTGCACTTAACAGTGACAGTGAATTAAATTTCGAAGCTTTCGTGTGCCCGCGTTCATTTGTCACATATACTTCTGCACTCTTCTTCGAATCATTGTTTGTCTGTTTGTTTCATTTTCCTTTGTTGTTTGTTTTATTTATTCTTTTGAATATCTAGAGCATGTCATAAAATTAATAATTTTATTTAGCCTCTATATCTCATTAAAATTGAAACTGAGAAAGAGAGAAAGAGAGAGAGTGATTATAGTGATCTATTAAGAAATTATCGTTTGTTTAAACTGCAAATGAAAACTTCATGAACAAACTCTTTTAATGCTTAAATGAATTCGTTCCCCATTTCTATGCGAGCATTTCTGACGTTGGGTAATTTCTAAGGCAAATAAAAGCTACTAAAATTTACCTAACTATTGTCATCTTCCGCTGGGATTCAAAAAAAAAAAAGAAATCCCAAGTAAAAATATATATTCCATTAGATTCCACAGTAATGTTAAGTTAGTTCCCTACATGTAAACCACTTTGGAGCAGAAATAGGTTTAGAAAGGCAGAGAGCTTTAGAGGGCAGAGTTTTCGTTTACTGTTGAAGCACCCGTAAAAGGTGCGGTGCCATCGGCTATTTCGGAAAATTTCTCAATGGGCAATGCAAGTGCGGGCGTAATGTTGTGTGTGCCTTTAGAAGCCATTGAATACTAAGTTAAAGTTCATAAAAGGAACTTATACATCAGTTCCTTTGTAAGTATAATTTCTCGCAGCTTAAGGCAAATTTTCGTTCTCAAATCTTTGTTCGTTTATTTTCATTCTGTTTAGTCGTTCAAATTTTTGTTATTTATGGTTATTAGCGAGGATTACGAGCTAACGAGAAACACTCGAAATTTATTATGACGTGGTATTCCTAATGTGTGTTCAAATTTTTTTTTTATATTTTCAATGGTAAAATTTTAAGATTTCAATTAGTGCGGACACGAATTAATTAATTTGAGGAAAAAATGAGTAGCGTAGCATTTTCTTACTACCGAAAGGAAGAAAGCAAGTCTTACCCTTGAATCAACGGTAAGTAGTTTACTATTCGATTTATGTAAGGCTAGTTGGGCAGCCAAAGCGTTAAACCCGAGTTATATATTTTCGCAACGTTGGAAATAAACGAAAGAGATTAAGTACCCGACTCTCTAACCTATAATGAGCACATTGGTTGACAAGAAAATTATATATCACAAGGAAATATATTAAGGAAATTGCTTTAAGCCTACAACCGCCTGCGAAGAGAAATATCTAGCGAAAGTCTGTTGTGTCGCGCATCTTTCATTCTCAAAATAATTGACTAACTGAAAAAGGACGAAGACATTAATGCATGTTAGCAGCTGGCATACGATCTATGGAAGGTTTCGATACTAGGTTCAATTAAACAATGTCACACACACACACAAAATGTGTCCAAAGTAATGGTAAGACTGTGGATATTCAAACTTCATACTGATCTGAACCTAATTCGTTCATCTGATATTTTCTTTTTAATTCTTTGTAAGATTAACGTATCCTTTCTGCTATTTTTCAAGCTAAGAGCGAATCTTTACTTCAGAAAAAGACTCTTTGGACTATGGTAGCGTTCCCTAATCCATAAAAAAATCCTCGATCATTTTTTTTAATGAATTTTATTGAATCGAAATATTGTTGTCATAATGTTATTATGAAAATTTTATTTAATTAAAAATCCTCCAGCCATTCGACATTGGGAAGAAAAATTTGAATTGTTTTTTTGATTTTGATTGCATTCTAACTTCAAATTCTGTCAATAGTAATAATTGCGGGCACTTTTCCTTTGTACAAATCAAAAAATCGCATTTAAAGATTCTCTCCGAGAATTTCTAAAATTTTAGTCGGACTGCAGTAAAAGTGGTTCAGCTTATAAAATATTAGTTTTTCTCATTCTCTCAAAAACGGAATCTAATTCGCCGCCAAGTATCGATGTGACGACGACGAAGGAAATGTCATCGTTCGTAGTGCGTAACAAGTCGGATATTACAAACGAAATCCCGTACTGTACTGTACCGTACTTTTCTAATTAGTATTGTTGGCCAGCAGAAATTTTCTTTAGTTCGTTCTCTTAGACAGTTCTATAGCTTGTTGTTGCTTTTCATTTTCTTTCTAATCACCTTCCATTAGGTTAGTAATAATTGACATTGAAGCAAATACGTCAAGTTTCCTCTGTCGGTATATCTTAACGTTTTATTGCTTTTTCTGCTGTTCTCTTTTTTTCGCATTATGAAAATTTTTGTGTTGACTGCCGTGTGTTAATCTAATGACATGATTTCTTTTGAAAGTTTAATAAAAAAAATAAATGAAAAAAAACAAAAAGAGAAAATGTAAAATAAAACTGAGTAAAGCAAAATTTAAATGAACGACCGACTGCTGATAACGAGCAGACAAGTGCAGGTACAGGTTCACTTGGCACAAATTTTTCAAGGTGGTTTTATCTATCTGGCAAAAGCCAGAGTTCTCTTACCGTTCGCTCATAGCATGCGTGCCGTCTATTCACCCAACTTTCACTGTCATCATTATATGCCAATCTGTGCATTCATGAACGGAAGTCTGTGCATGTGTACGTGTATGTGTACGGATTAGATACCAAATGATGTTTATGAATTTTATTAACACATAAATAAGTTATATCCAGATTAGACTTAAAGTTAATTAACAATATTCAACTTCTACATACCTGTCTTAACGACCTCGTACCGTTAAAAATATTTAGGCCGCAGCTCTCTTTAATGTTTTTAGGGGAATAAGTTTTTCTTTTAATGATTAAAAAGCAAAGAATGGGTTTCCTTTAATAAATTATTTTATTTTAATCTTCTTTACTTTTCGAATATGTTTTTTGTTTTTTGTTTTTTGTTTTTTTTTGTTTTTTTTTTTTTTTGAAGTTTTTTGTCATGTTTTTATGAAAATGCTTTGAATTTTAAGAAATAATAAAAAATTGTACAAAAGGAAATAAATAATCATTTCACTAATACAACATAATTGTGTTTATGGTCATGTGTGTACATATGCGCGCGTGTATGTGTATATATATGTTTGTGTGTGTGTATGTGTATGTGTATGTATGAATTAAATAAATAAATAATACATAAATTTATACAATTATTTTAAAACAAATATCTGTCTTTCCGTAAATGATGGTGAATGGATGTGATGTTGTTGTCAGTGATCGATTCAAGAGAGATTGAGAGATTGAGAGATTGAGAGAAAAAATTAAAAAGATAATACCAGTGAGAAAACGGAAGAAAAGGTGAGAAAGAAGCAAGAAGTATACGAGAGGGAAAGAATGGGAAAGATATATAGAGAGAATGCAAATACTAAAAGAAACCAGCGAGAGAGAAAGAGAAGAATCTTTTTATGCTGCAAAGATAGAGAGCGAAAGCAGTTTGCTTTAGTTAGTGATACATTAAATTGACTGCAGAAAGAGAAACAAAAAGAGAGAGAGTGAAAACTGTTAATAAAAAGTGCGGAGAAAAAGATTAAGAAATTAAAGTTCTAAGATTATTTCAATAGAAATACAACAGAATGTGTTGAGAACCGAAAGCGATGAAATTAAATTGAAAGAGTCGTTAGGAATGGAAGTATAAAATTCCAGAAGAAGAAGCTAGAAGCTAGAGTAGAAAGTAAAAGATATAAGGTATGAAACATGAGAGGTATACCTTAGATATTTAATTTTCCTTTTTCTTCTGTAACATTTTCCTCTTTTTTTTTTATTCTTTTTTTGGTATTGAAAACTCTATGGCAAGTCATGGCTTTTACAATCAATGTGCATATTTTTTTAATAAGAATGAAAGAAAAGGAGTAAGTTTACAATCGCGTTTCGAAGAACAGAGGAGCGGACGGACGAACTAGTCTACGAATTGTCTGTTAGGAAAGACAATCAATAATGAAATTTACACCTCCACATAAATTTTCAACTTTGGGTTTTATATCAAACTGAAATATCAAATCTTGGGTTTTATATCAAACTGAAATATCAAACCTTGGGTTTTATATCAAACTGAAATATCAAACCTTGGGTTTTATATCAAAGTGAAGTATCAAACCTTGGGTTTTATATCAAACTAAAATATAAATGAGAAATGAGTTCGACGACCTGTTGGCTTTCACAATTTTGACAGCTAATGCACGTTGAAATGAGTTGAAGGAGAAAAGATATATAGAGAGAAGAGATAGATATTCAACAAGAGAAAGAGAGGATTGAACGTAGCAATAAGGAGGCAGCAATAGAGCAAAAAAGAAAGTTAAAGAGAATAGTTTAAATTGAGTATTATTAAAATGTTAAACAAATATTGCTATATTTAAGACTAGAATTGATAAAAAAAAAAAAACAGCTAAAAAGATTTGTACATAGTTTTAAGTAAAATGTAAAAAGATTAAAATATAAATGGAATTATAAGTCAGGATAGCTGAAAAAAAGAAGAAGAATAAGCACAAAAAATGACAAAAGGAGACGTAGTAATAAAAATAGTAGAAAAGTAATTAAGAAGAAAGGCGAAGAACACAACTAAGAATAAGAAAAACTGGAAGTGAAAGTGAAAGTTAAAAGAACAAAAAACTGAATAGACGAAGAAATGGTAGTGTAAGTCGGCTAAAAATAAAGAGAATGATACAAAGGAAAAGTATGTGTGTGTGTGTGAGATAGAAATAGAGAGAGAGAGAGAGAGAGAGAGAGAGAGAGAGAGATAGAGAGAGAGAGAGAGATAGACAGACAGAGAGAGAATGAGAATTAGAATGAGAATGAGAAAAAGAAAAAGAGAGATATTGGAAAGAGAAATAGAAATAGAAAAAGAAAAAGAGAATGAAAGAGGCGGAGAAAGAAAAAAGCTTAGTTAGCTAGCTATTAAAGGAGAAATTTGAGAATAAATGTAATTATTATTAAATTAACATAAGAAATTGAGAAAGACGGAAATATAAAAAATTAGGTTTCATTACCGCAGAATCATATTTCATGTCTCCCGATTGCTAAATATTGAGTATTGAGTTTTTATGATTTGTGCAAAGCATGAGGTACCGACTTCGTCTCTCAATGTTTGCGGTTCCCCGTGTTTGAGAGTTTAACACTTAAAGTCTTCTTTTCGATATGTACGATAAACGTAAGGCTGGGTGAATAAAATTATTTATGATATAATAAAAATAATTCACAGAATAAACGGTAACGATTACTGTAAGTGATGTGTATATGTATATGTTTTTACGTTATGCGTGACTATTCACCTAAGTTGTGCGTATTTTTCTTATTCATTCTTCTTTTTTTTTATTTTTGCTTTTTTTTTTTTTAGTTTTTAGACCTTTCATCGGTCGGTATGATGCCTTTAGTAGTGAAAAAAAGAGAAAATTTATATAAATTAAATAATAAATAAAAATAAATATTACGCAATAAATTAAATAAATAATAATAAAATTAGTTGTAATTATAAAAAAAATCTGAGAGAAAAACAGTGAAGACTCAAAAAGTCTGAAAATAACACGGACTTTTTGCTCTTCTTCTTCTTCTTCGTCGTCATCGTCGTTCGATCATTTTCATATCAGTCGTTACTTTCGTTGTTCTAATAAGACGTGCGCGCGTTTCATTTTAGGTATGAGTGGGTGAGCTAGTGCGTGAGTTAATGCGTTTGTAAGCCTTCAAGTAATCAATTTACTTAAACTTTGGGTTTCTGGCCACCATATGCCATATCTTGGGCGTCCAAAGAGCGGCCCCAACCTCCGTGACCTGAACTACCATACGAGCCCGAAGAACCTACATCAGCGCTATACCCGCTGCCATATGAATCGTGACTTATACTGTGACTGGAACTGTGATGTGGATGAGCTACCACTTCGTAGGTGACATGCTTCTCTTGCGAAAGAAGTTTCTTGAGGCCTATTACAGCGGACAGCACCAAAGCTATTTTGCCGATTAGAAGAGCCTTACCAGCTATTAAGGCTATGGCACCCAACATTAAAGGTACGAGAGCAGCCGCCTTCAAAGCGATTAACGCCAGTATAGGTCCAAGAATTTTAGCGGCTTTTTTTTTCTTGCCTCGACTTTCCTCTGTAACATTAGTATCATCACTGCCGAATAAAGATTCGGAGACATCTTCCAAGGCTCGTCCAGTCGAACTAACCGCTTGTACTATATCGGATCCCTTTAGTTCCACCTTAATCGTGTGCGTATTCAAAAAGCCTGAAATACGGTTTAGAGCAAGCGATTCGAATGTTTCATCTCCGGAAATAGCCCGGCCGTAGTCATTAGCAGGAGCGTCTGGTGTACGTACCACTGTTACACCCTCGGTTAAGGCGAATTGTTCGCGTGCCCCTAAAACCTTATCCACAAAATTGAAAAGTTTGTATTTGACACACGATACCGAATCTTTACGCAGACAATCACTGTAAATGCTATCCATAATATCGTTATCGGCTACGACGGCATTGCGGGCGTGAGAACGGGTCTCTTCAGCTGGTAGGGCGGTCGTTAGTGTTATCAAACACACAACACTAATTACAGTTACTCTGTTAGCCATATTATTTTTAATTTTTGGTTTCGATTTTATTGTGCTTTCACACACAATTTAAACGAATTTTTACACACCTTCAACGACCTTCAATAATAAATTATGTCCTTTTTTAAAATCGCTTTCAGATTAAAAATTTTTCGATTTTTTATTTTTTTTTGTATTACTTTTTAATTTTAATTAAAATCATTTAAGTAAAAAGAGTGACAAACGTTTACTTTCTCTATGTTAAACCGTCATTCAAATAGAAATTGAAATCAACACAACTTAAGAAAACATTTAAAGCAAGACGACACACGGTTAAACACACCGTTATTTTCTTTTTTCTTTTTTTTTTTTTTTATAACGGAAACGTTTGTGTTGGCTTTTGTACAAGTAAGGATGGAATGATACAATTTCCCAACGGTTCCATCGATTTATATAGTATCGTGTCTTTTACTCGCACTTTACATACAATGACAACTGTATGTGGTATGGTAAAATGCAGCAAGTGCTGCGTTAATATGTGTGGCAGAGCTGTTGTAAGCTGAACGTATCTTTCTTTTCTTTTTGTTTCTTTCTTTTTTTCATTTTTTTGTATTAAGTTTCTTTAATATCAACGCAAGTCATTCATAAAACTCTCAACTGTTATTGTTGCCTTTGCGCTTTTTCAACTTGCTAAGCAAGTTTGCAGCTTAAATCTTTCGTTTCGTCTATGTGACTTAACCTTACTCAGGTGCTCGCACACATAGAAGGCAGTACGGTTTTTAGTACACCTTTACACAATTTTGTTGCAAAATCTTCATAAACCCGTTTCCAGTAAAACTATCTTTCAAGTTTATTAACATTTTTTGGAGCACGCTCTCTTGTTTTCTCTTTTTTTGGCTGTTTCGATTGGCCTTCACTGACTGATAACCCTAACTTAATATTTAACAGTAGAGTTTGGCTTTCGCTCGAAAATTTTCATTTCTTTTTCTGTTTTGTGTTTTATTTTTTTTTTTTTTTTGTCTTTTCTTAATATACAATTTTTTGGTTTCTTTCTCATATCCCATCGCGGTGATTGCAACAGCGACAAGTTCATGTAATACTATTAACTTTCAATACGTTGGCAGTAGTAGTAGTAGTAGTAGTAGTAGTAGTAGTAGTATTAGTAGTATTAGTAGTAGTTGGTAATGATAAAAAACATTAGGTAGATATTGTAATCTTTCTCACTCGCTTTGACAAATGTTGTCGCACTACTGTTTTTATCAAAAAAACAAATAAGAAAAAAAAAAAAAAGAAGAAAAAATTGTTGAGACTTTTTCTTTTTCGCATTTTCTTTAAATGCCGTTTCTTGCATGCTATGTAAGACTTGCCTTTTATTGGTTTAACGTTTTTTAGAAAAACTAACGAATAGATTTTGCGGACAATGGTTTTATGGTCAATTGCTTCAGTTAAGTAAAAATGTTTTTTTTTTTTTTTTTTTTTTTTTTTTTTTTTTTTTTGTTCAGCGTGGTTTGCGGTCCCCGCCTTGCTTTCATGTTTTTCCTCCTTGTTTACTTTTTATTTGCAAAATTTCCTTTTACTTTTCATAACCAAGTGCATTGCATGTCATTCCTATAATTTTGTGTAAATTTTTTAAATTTTTTCCATACTTTGCACATATTGTGCAAAACTTTGGGTAATCGGTTGATGTTACGAATAATTTCGGCTAAAGATCAGAACAATAGTAATAAGCAAACTGATTACGGCTTTGCAGTTTCAGTTTTTACTTAGGCGAGTTAGGCGAAAGTACTCTTCTTCAAATTATTGCGACTTCTCCGAAAGAACGAAGTCCTCATAGCAATCGTTTCATTGGCATGATTGTGCTTTATTCTGGTATTGCAGGCGAATTCTTTAAATTTCGTTTCAATTTTTCTATTTATCGGGCCGTGACTTATCTCCTTAGTCGAAACGGCTTCAACAAATCCGACATGTCTCTATCTGCTGAATATAGGGCATTAACGAGCATTCGAAGAATAGTACGTTTATATGCGATGGTCGTGGCCTTTTCTCCTGCCTTATCAATACGGAAGCTTTTATTCTACAGCTATTCTTCGAGTCCATCTTCAACTATTATATCACAAGTGATAAAATGCAGTTTTTGCCTTCACAACTTTGTTGATTTTCAGCAACTGCGTCACATAAATATCGTGCAAAGGAAGAAACATAATTAAAGTTGAGAGAAAACGGGCATCGAAACTTAATTGAGTGTCACTACTACTTCAGTCGGAAAACATCTATTAAAGAAGAAACAGGGAAATCAATCGATTTATTTAAAATTAATTTCTTGCGAACATCGGACATAGCACGTGTGTGGCTTTCCGACCAGAAAAGCCAGAAGCCTGCTACAAGATTTTTTGTATAGCTTTCTCATTAATGCATTTATCTCATGAGATAATGACAGCTACTTGAAGAGATTTTTATTGCAAATTTAGGTGCGAAGGAATTTCTACAGAATTTCGTCAATTTTGTGTTAAAGAAACTATTGGTCAACTAACGTAATAATTTTCGTGGACTATAGAAGACTTGAGGAGAGAACAAGATGGCCAAGGCAATGCAATATCTACTACTACTACTCTCGATTACCTTATTTTTTGGAAACTTGAATCCAAACAGGTTTAACTGGAAGATCAAGTTTAGTTTATCGTGGCAATGTTATACAAACAGACAAGCACACCCTAAATGGACTAGTAATGTGCAATTAGAAGTTGGCTAAAGTGACGTTATCTTCCATATACAGATATCTGTTTTTTTGCATAATTGTAAGGGATTTTAACTTTTTTTTTTATAGCAGCTATCGTTAATGTAGTTGTGTAGCGCAATTCACGTACATGCGTAATTTTTACTCGAAAGCAAAGTGAAGCATATCAGTTTTGAAATTTTCTATAAAAATTGAAAACACCCTATCTGCACATACACATCTTGTACCACTTTGTAAAGCAGTGATTAAAAAGTTCAAGGACTTTGCACATTTCTCGTTATAAAATGTTGTTGCGCGCTTCTCATTAAAATTAAACAATAATTTAATAAAGTTTTTTAGAAAATATATTATTGCTAATGTCCCGCAGTCTGAAAGTTGCCACCGTGCACCGTGTGCTGCAAACGCAACGTTCTATGTCTTACACGACGACATCACTCAGAGATGAGTGGTGTTGCTATTGCTATAACAACATAGCGTACTCATATAACTGACTGCTGTAAATTTCCAAAGGTACTGCAGTTAATGCAAAAAATACCCGGCAGATACATATATAATAACACAACATAAATATAACATTACGTAGACAACTGTAGGTGTGATATACATTGACGTCATAATTTTCAATTTGAGTTCTCGGGAATAAAAAGAAAGAACCTAAACTCGTGCTTGCCTTCTTGTGCGTGTGCCATGTGTTTTGCATTCAACGTACCCAGTCCCAACGACTCTGCTGAATAATGCATGTTGTTACGCCTTGCATGCATTACTACGCTACTCTCATTAATTCATTTTCAATAACTTGCTATCTCTTGCGACACCGTATGCGTTTAGTTAACTTGCAAAATATTTTATGTATTTAAAGTACTCGCGAAAATGCTCGGTCGATAGCGATCACTTCCCTTCTTAATACGGTGACGGTACTTAGGTAATTAAGTAAGAATATGCGTAACTTAGATGTCAGGTTGGACGCGAACTGTCAGAACAACTTGGAATAAATGGCATCATTGGTACTCTTCGTTTATGGACATAAGGACTGAGTGCTTTTTTTGTTATATTTAAATGTAATTCTTTACGAGGATTAATACTTAAAAGTACATGCCTACTAACTGTCTTCGGAGATCGCTAAACTATTTTCTTTTCTTCCGTTCCATTTTAGGTAATGTGAATATAATTTATTAGAGGGAGTACTGGAAGATGCGACAGCATCAGAATTTCAGAACAGGTAAATGATCCTAAGCTTTATTGTTAAGAGAGTCATAAGCAATGCCACAATCGTCAAGATTATGCGACCATTAAACACCTTTTAAAATAAACGAATGACGACTCACTTTACTGAATTCGTCGGTTCCAGTTGGAATACCCTGGATTTTGAAATTTAAGAAAAAAAAAGAAGAAAAAAAACGTGTGCAAGAGCAGCCAGATAACTGTTCTGTTTTATATAAACAAAAAAAAAAAAAAAAAAAACAATTAGTTTTATACAAATATTTTAACGGAATTAATTATTCTAAACGTTTTTTTTTTTTTTTCTAATGAATGAAATTAATTATGCGATTTATTTTTTTCTTATTTATAAAATGATGAGCTGCCTGTGTGTGTGTGCGTGTGGTTAAAAGCAAACAAACAAACAAACAAACAGGCAGCTGTGTCGCTTTTGGTGCCAACAGACTCAAGCGTGTCTAACATACCAGAAAGCTATGGTTGAACGCCTTGGCATCAGGCACACGCATTAATATTAATTTTTTTTTCTTTTTTTTTTTTTAATCTGTTTTTTTTTTCTACATTTCTCCGCTAACCTGTTGGCTTAGATTTTATTTCAATTTCAATTTCATTATTGCGTTTTAAATAAAACCTCTTTGTTGCCATTGCTGTTGAGTCTATATGAATATTTCTCATTTTGTGTTGCGCTGTAAACGTGTTTATAAGTTGATTGTGTTTTCTTTTGAATTTTAATTGATTTTCTAATGGAGAAAATGAAAAAAAAAAAAAAAAAAGCAGATTTTTGCAAAACTTTTCTTGTCATTGGCATTTAACTCGAAAACAAACAAAATTAATTTTTTTAATATTTATTACCTCCGTTGGCGTACAAAGTGAAATTTGTTTCTTTATTAATTACAATTACAATTACAATTACAATTACAATTATACAGTTATAGTTAATTAAGGCGGTTTTATGCTTTGTCAACTTGAATGAGCAAAATTGCAGAGAATATGTTTATATATGCATGAGGGATGCAGAGGGATATGCAACACCATCACCACCACCACCACCACCATCTGTACTAGGCATAGAAAGATTCACTTTAAAACGATTTACGCTCTTATGTTTTTGCCATTTTGTTGTTGTTGTTGTTTGAAAACTTCACTTCAAGCTTTCGTACAATGCAAGTCATGTTAAAGTTAATCTTTTTCAGGCAAACACACAATCAGAGAGAGAGAGAGAGACAGGGGTTTGAAATAAATATAAATAATGATATAAATAAATGTTATTAAGCGATTTTCATTTGCACGAACAATATTCCGACGACCTTTTACTCCCTTTGCTCTGGTTAATGCCATAGCTTGCACTGATTCACTTCATTTGAAGCTTATCTTATGATTGAAGATCTCTTTCTTCGAATGCGAAATAGACGGCATCAAAGCTGGATAATTTCCCACCAACTGTTCGGAATAATCAGTATTTGGTATTTTATGGCTTTACTAAAATCATGTGACGAAGAATGACTTTTTTCATACTTGTCCTCGCAAATCTTTCAACTTTGGGTTGAGCTCAAGTTTTGTTTAGTTGCGAGTTGCTTCCAGTCTTCCTCATCGAAACGATACGCGTTGAAACTTTCTTTCGCTTTTTGCTATAGAGGAAGCACTTTTCGTTCTCCTTAACGAGTCCTTCCACATCTTCTTAATCCGACGTATCTTTCTTTCGGTAGCGTTCCCGCCAACTGCTGACATTGTAGCGTCAACTTGGTTCTTTTCTTGCAAATCATTATTTAGGCCAGAAGGAAATTCTAAAAAAAAAAATAACTATAAATCATTACATGTGTGTGTGTGTGTGTGTGTGTGTGTGTGTGTGTGTGGAAAAATTTCACTTTAAAATTATATGAGTCTTATGCGATTTGATTACGTGTTTACAGTCATATAATCAGCCATAATAGCGGGTATGCGGTAAATGCGCAAACATAATGCTGTCAGATGCTATCTCTTATTTGTATGATAGCACAGAGGAAAAGGCACTGAAATTATGTGAAAACAGAACCAGTTTAGCCGACGTTAAACGTTAAACCCTTTTACAACATTACATTTCACGTTAAGCGAAAGTTAAAAACTTCAATAAACAAAACATAGTGAAATGAACAGGTGTTTGTGTAGACGTTGCAAACGAAACAAATGAAAATGAAAATTCAACGAATATGCTTTTCTATGCCCTACAACAACAGAAATAGTTTCCATAGCTACATCTCATTATTGCACCGCGCGTTAAGAATAATTCCACGAATATTTCATTTATTCCAAAAGTTTTTCGAGCTGTAGCGATAGATATCTAAGCTTAATTTCTGTGCTTGTGTAATATGCGTTCCTTTTTTAAATAGAGAGAGACGGAAAAAAAGCAACATATTCGAGGTTGTAATCGTTTTTGTTTGCATGATTGTTGTGTAGCTTGTGTGGACGTTAGTGCCCAAAATTTTCGCTTTTCTTTGGAATGCTTTGATCTGTTCGCCAGCAGCCAAAAGTAAACAAAGTCGTGCAGTAAACAAGAGAGAGTACATTGGCTTTGAAACGAATTTCAGATACCCTGAGATACCTGAGCTTAGCAAAATGTACGCGCGAATCATATCCCTTTTCTTATTTCCCTATGAAGACTATTGCCGCATATATATGTATATTATCTCTGAAGGAAACTTCAGAGACCGATGTATGTTAGGAAGCGTAGGTCCTTGTCGCCCTATTTTAAAGATTGCTTTCTCGTGGGTAGGTGATTTTCATAGTACTACTATTTGGGATTGAATTGAGAATTTCGTGTCCCGCTAAGCATCTAAGCATTACGTGTTATCGATTATCGATTTGGAAGCTGCCTTTGAGCGATATCTGCGTAAGCAAAGGAAAGGAACAAATATCGCAGATCACATTTGGAATTTGTGAAATATACAATTACTGGATCCCTTCACTAGATTGAAAAAATCTATTTCGATCCGAAACTTATTGAATGTTGTTATTGATGATCCTTTTTTTTTTTTGCTTTTGCGGCCAATCACTCAGAGGATGTTCCTCGTACACAGGTTACGGCAAAAATATTGGGGAAAGAGAGAAAAGATGCATCCGTAGACTGAGGGATGGGGAGTACGCCGTGTCGATGTCTTTACCAATCGAAATTTTTCCAATCATAGGATTCTTTTTCTTCTAGCACCTATGTGGGTATTGGAGAGTCTCATTACATGAATGTTGCTCCAAAATTCATACGAATTCAATACGAAGCAGTAAACTCTGGCAAGAAGCCACCGTCACAAGCTCGTGTGGCTGGTGAGCGCGCCTGTATATGTAACCCTTGCCGTACGATGAACAAGTAAAGCAAAAAGCACTCATTGAAAGCCTCTAATTTGTAACGATTTGCGCAACTAGTTAACGGCTGTCGAGTTTCTGTGGAAAAAGCTTCAAACATACGTTATTAAGTTAATGAATATGAATAAATAATCATTGATAACGAGAGCTATTGGGTAATACCCATCGGGACGGTTTCAAAGAAGCGAAGAAAAGAAAGCGATCAGAGGAGTAGTAAATGAGATAAATAATCTCTTGTCATAAATTATTTTGAAAGCAAATTAAAAAAATACGAAACGTATTTGAAAGAGCTACCTACCTAAGTTTAATTCGAATTTCGGTCATCTAATCGTAAATATTTTTGTAAAAAAACCTAACGACATGCCTGACTTAAAGCTGAAACTTTTTTGAGTGTGTATGCGTTGCTGACATTTTTAAAAAATTAAAACGTTTGAAATAGAATTAAAAATTTATCGAACGCGAGGTATTATAAATTTTCCTATCCTTCTAAGACAATGCGGCTTTCTTACCAAAAAGAGTTACTAGAGACTAATTAAAAAAACTACTCGCAGACACTCTGTGTCCTTTCGCTTATTTTGTCTTATTTTCTTTTCGCTCTGCCAAAATTGCATGACCTGTCGTTGGCTTGGCCTATCTACACCTGCAACAAATCGTCCTAAATTAGTTTGCACGCGTTTTCATTTTTGCCATCGGCGTTAAATGTTTCATTACTTTATCTCCGTGGATCGTATCCTTCAAGTTTCGAATAGCATATTACCCGATACAGATGTAGGCTTCGGTAGCCAGATGGCTGGTTTTTTTTGGCCTACGCATCTACTAGACAAGGATAGTAAAAGTCTGGTCCAGTGCTGCAGAAGCGATGTATTTTTTATTCATAAAAATATATTTTTCCCTTTCGATCTAATCGTTGCAGCTTCAGCCCCCTTCAGGCAGTTTGTCCATCTTGTAGGTGTGGTGTGAGCGAGGGCTTAAGCTATCTTAGGAATCTCTGTTGTTCGGGCTTGCAACTTCACAACCATGACTTTTAAGTTTATTCCACTTATTGACTCATCTGTGCTCACTTGTTTGTTTTCTTTTTCTTACCTTTCTTTCTTTCTTCATTCTATTTCAAGCTACGTTCACCGATTCTCATTAGTGTTGTTGTTCAATACAATAAACTTCTTATGGATTTGTAATTGAATAGCAGTCACTTTTTTTTTTTTAGTCCGTCCGTCGTTCTATCGCATGACTGACATGGTATAGAATTACGAGATTATGTAAATAATACGATAAACTTGATGCACTTATCATTATTGTATAGAGATATTACTCTAATCCGCATCACTAGTTACTTGTGTGCATACATAGTTACATATACTTCCATATATATATATATATATATATATATATATATTGACGTAAATGTAGACACTAATTTGTGTACATGTAGTTGTGTTTTTAACCTTATGAATAACTTTCAAGATGATGAAAGTGAAAGTTTCATCTTGTTTCGATTTCTGGCATAGTAAGTTTTTCTTTTCTTCAGTTCATATAATGTTCATATAATGTGTTCCTTATATCCGATGTAAAAGTTTTTGTAACTGTTTTGAATGTCGGTTTTTTTTCTTCAGCGTGTGTTTACGTGCAGACATTAACAACAACCATTTGTTATTTTTATAGCCTTTTAGTGCCTTAATATTGAAGTTACATAAGTTAAGAAAAATGAAAAAATAAAAAATAAATAAATAAATTTATGCATAACCTACAGTTATGTCGAGCTTTTGTGGGAATGGATTTTTTTTTTTTAAGGGAATTCGGTATGAGGTTTATTTTGCAATTTTAAAAGCAATAAAGAATTTTAGAAAGTACAGTTCAAAGCATAGCACATGTGCGTCAAGTTTTAAGTAAACTTGACGCATAAGTTTACAGACAGCATACGCTTGCCGGGGATTCTTTAAGAAGTTCTCGAACGACTCAAACGAACTCGTTACTGCTGGATAACCACTCTGTGAACGCAATCTAAGTAATTTTTATTGCAAATTGCTTAAGTAATCGATGAAGAAAAAAAGTTGTTGTGTATTCCACAACCAAAATTCCCGAAAACCATTTTTTATATTTTAAAAGAATTTTATTAAACTAAATATTTGCACCATTTCGATCGATAATCTTTTGGCTTTTTTCTGCCATATATTTTGCCGTATTTCCATTGCGGAATGTCTGGGATTTCTGGTCGAAAAGTTGAACCAAGCGATTTTTCCAGGCCTTCCTTGTACCCACCACCAATTACACCATTAAAAGAAGCCTGCGCGGTAGGGAAAGAAATGATGGTCGGAGAGGATAAGCTTCGACCTAGACGGGTTGCGTGTCGATTTCCCAGCCGAGCTCTCTCAGTTTTCAACGAGAGTCATTAAAAGTATGCGTGGGCTAGCACCGCGCCAGTTGCTCTCACAGGCTAGAGGATACGATTTACCCAAATGCTAAGCGTCATGTTACATGCTGGAAGTCCAATATTTGTACAGCTTCATCCACAAGATCGCGAGAAGCCTTCCAATCTCTTCAACAGTGCCCCGCTTCCTTAGTCTTAGTAGCGATTCGCATATAGAAATTCAAAGATTTGTTAAATTCTGTGGCTCTCAAGTCGTGTGTGGGATGTCGATCTTCTTTTTAGATACGATTGAAAACTGTTTTCGATGGATGCATAAGAAGAACAGTGTCCGTCTTTCCTAATGTTTTTATAATAAATGTTTCTTTATCCCCATATAAGAAGATTGACGCGAAGCGTATTTTTTAAAGATGAATTAACTTTGAAAAGTGGAAACGAGCAAACTTTTTGTGTGCTGCTGACTTTGATGGAGCATTTCATAACAAACATACTTTACATAACAAATTTTTCAAATCTTGCGAGGAGTTCTTGGAGCTTTGGTCGACGTGGCCTTTTTAAGGTTGTTCGTAACTTCTTGGGTTTTGCGTGCCTTCGGAGTCATTAGTAAAAAGCTAATTTTTAATGACCTTTGGCCTTTGACCTTAGTTGGTATTGTAATCTCAGCCCTCTTTCGATTGTGTGATCTAATTTGTGGCTACACTTTATTAATCGGGAATTTCGGTAACATCAGCAGCGTAAGGTCATCGGATCGCTTACAGATCCCTCAGACGCTTGCACGTCAGTTTGGTGCATAGTGTTTTAGTACCACCTGGTCTTACGTAACGGGTTGGTTTGTTTTGCATCCTTAAGAACGCTTTACATTTGTTAGGGAGTTCGGATGGATTCCAACTTTCGTTTTCATTTTGAGAGATGCAAAGCGTAAGATGCAGTTAGACAGAACTTTAATTAGAGAGGAGCCCATCAGGAAATCGACATTTTCGACCTTTGCATATTGCATGTATTTCGTACCAACTCAAGGTTGAATGTTATTTTTATCACGTTCATCTGTTCTTTTATTCATATGCGCTGTGTTCGAGATTTGCCGATGCATTCATTGTAAGCTGAAATGTTGAAGCGGCAAAAAGTGTATTGCAGATATTCCCAGAAAACAATACTCTTGCAAGCAGCCCGAGCTCAAAAGCTATTTAATTAATTAATGCTTGCTTGCATAAATAACAACCATACCTCGGAACTGACCATTCTATGAAATTCCAAAAATAAATCGCAATAGTGAAATTTTTGCGCATCAATACATACGAATGGATTTTTTTTTTTTCTTCTCACTCTAAATCACTTGCGTGAATTACGTTCTTGACGCTTGATATGATTTTCTTATGCTTCCATATGGTTTTCTGTTTTTGTTATTATCGTGTGAAGAAGTGAACTAAGAAGTTTGAACTTCGTTACGTATTATTGAAAGAAAGTTGGACGTCAGGTCGCGCCCCAATAATATAACAGTCTTGGAACTTTTCTTTTGACGAAAGTTTTGCCGAAATCTAAAAATCAGAGCCGCAGCAGATTGAAAATGCGTGCGACGTACTTTAAATCTTTTAAAATAGAATTCAATTTCATTTGAACTCGGAATGCGTGGACCAGCTTATGTGTTATGCTTGTGTTGCAAAAGCAATAAAATATTGAATATATCTCTTCCCTGAGCGACATGAATATATAATAAAAAAAAAAAAAAAAAAAAAAAATTAAATGAAATTTTATCTCAAATTAAAAATTTTTCTCATGAAAATAAATAAATAAATAAAATTGCAACAAAATATCTGTTGTATGATGAAAGTCACCATATAAGGAGTGTGTTCACTTCTTTCTTTCATTTCTTTTGCATTAAGTGAAAGCGAAACATGACTTTTTGTATGCAGTATTATCTGCTTTTGGGTAAACGACGTATATATTTACAATATATATATATGTTGCACTGCAAACGCGACCGTATATATGCGAGCATATGTTTGCCTCATAGACTCAGTGTATGCGTGGACAAGTCCAAGCATATCACAATGTGGCAAAATAAACGACAGCATCACCAATAACTTTATAGTGTAATATTACACACGCATTATATTTTCGTCGCTGGTTTTCTGCCGACGATGATGATTGTGTCGTTCGTTGTATTCAGGTTCATGCCGCAACAGCAATAGAAATGCCATCGTTTCGATAAACACCGAAAGAAGCAAATTGTAAAAATTATAGCTTCAAAGTGTTTTTTTTTGTTTTTGTTAAACTAAAATATCTTGTCGAAGGTGTCGTCGGGAGACGCACCGCCGAAACACTTTAAATGTAAATACCACTGTAGTAGAACGAAATAAACGTTAGTTTACTTGCTTGAGTTATGTTAGAAAGCAAGGCGGGGGGAGGGGGGGAATAAAAGGGAAACGCGCTCGTTCCCTTGCTCGTTGAGTATTTTGAATTCGACCTAGGTTTGCTTACGTCTTTCTCACTTGTTTCATTTCAAAATTTATTTCATATCAAGTAACATAAGAGATTTTCATTTCTTTCAGTTTTTGTTTTTTTTTTTCTTTTTCTTCTCTTTTTCTGTTTTTTTTGTCCATAATCAAAACGTTGTTGTAATGGTTGTTTTTTGTTGTTTAATTTTTACTTAATTTTTTTTTTTTTTATATTTCTTCTTTTGGCGGTGACTTTCCATACATTTGTGTGTATGTAAGTACGTTCGCATTACAGCTTCGATGCCGGTGTAAATCTTAATATTGGCATTTAATTTATGCTGAGAAATTGAAGCTTAATTTACACACAGTAAAAGTCTCTCATTTCTTAGTTATATTTTATTCATCTTTCTGCCTTTTCTTCTTCAAGTAAAATTAAAATAAATAAATAAACTTTCACTTAATTGTTTCAAGCGTTTACATACATATATATATATATATATATATAAACCGTAAACATAGCTAACATAAAATATACTTTTGCAATCAAAAATTTAAAATACAATTTTTGTCTCTTCGAGTAACGGAAACATCTATGATGTGATTCTGCAAGAGCCGCCAAACGATGCAATCGTGTGGTGGACTTGAGACTTTTCTGTTCTTTTAATTGTATCCCACACCTTCACACTCCAGCTATGCTACTCGAATCTTTTTGAATGCAGAAAAGAGAGGCTCTTCGACGCATCTATGATGACATTCAATTATTGTATTTTAACTGTGGTCGTCTGTCTGACAAAAGCATTTAGATTTTAGATCATTAAGTTAGCACTTTTTTCGTCCTTACTAAGAAATCATAGAGATGAAGGTGTTCCAGCCTGTTGTTGTTTGTGTTTCTAAAGTGCAGAAATATGCTTTTGAAACAACATCACCGTTGATAAATTATACCTCAACTGGCTGGCATAACGTGCAGCATGTAATCCATCATTACATTGCTACAAGTGATTGGTGGGTAGGTGGGTGAGAAGAGCAAAGACACACTTACTTGACACCGTATATCTGCTCGGATTCTAATTATGTTCTTTATTCGGATGTCGTAATTAGCGGTAAATGCACAGTTAGAATATTTAGCGCTGACCCGATTGGCTTACTCAAGAAAATTGTTGTTTACAATAAAGGCTTTTTAGGCGAAAACGTTGTTTATGGGTAAAGGGCAAAAAAAACCAGAGAGCAGAGCAGTTGTCCTCTTCTCTGCTGGGGTTGTACTTTAGCGCGCGTCCAAGGACCGATGGGGTATATTTCTGCATTAACTTCCAGTGTGTTTGCAAGAACTTCCAATATTGTCGCCAAGTTTGAGACCGTATTCTCAATGATTGACGAGTAGGGAAACACAGACGAACTTATCCTAAACATATTACAGGGATTCTAAAGTTTCTTTCTTAAGCTTGCAAACATTTTAACAGAGTGAATACACCAAGATGAACATAAAAACCTTAAGAGGACATTCAGAATCGTTAGCGAAATTCAGAAATCTTTAAAATAAGTCGAATCGTGAACAAAGTTGAGCTCTTGTGGTACTAAGCATGCACGCAAGTCCTTCCAATGTCCTATAGAGGTATGTTTCTCTCATTATTAAAGACTTGTAGCAAATGTATCGAACATACATTTATGACCTTTGCAGTCGTTTAGTATTTTTGCAAAGGAAGAACAACTAAAACTTGATTCGTTTGTTTTTCAACGATCGTCTTATGCGACATCAGATAACAGAGGCGGCGGCTGCTGCTGCTGTAAAGAGATTTATTACCTTATATTAAATCCTTGTAATAACACTTGAAAAACGTAACTCCTATAAACAGACAGCAAACAAATGTATAAACTTTTTTTATATGAAAACGCAATAATTTTTAGCGGCAATAAGCTGGTTTTACTGCTTCGTACAAGTTTTCGATTTAATAGACGTTTTTCATAAGTTTTTTCTCTTTCGATGAAAACAAAACATAAATTTCACTTTCCCGTTAGTCTTGAAAGTACTTTAAAAGATTGCATACATGAGTGCGATAAAGGCTTTCGCGATTTTTCCCAGTAAAGGCAGAGAGTTCAACAAACCCAACTTGACTTTATTCCCGTTCTGCACAAGACGTGGACGTTGTACTGCAATTTGGCAAAAATTAATTGCGTACTTATTGATGATCAATCCCCTGCTTAAATGCAATTGCAGTGGCAATTAAGTAATGAATAGAGAGATAAAAAAACAGGTAACGAGTGATATCAGTACGCACACTAATTAAATCTGTTGCACCACAAACTTGGTGGTAAATGTGAAAAGAGCCACGTCATCAATTGATTGACGTTGACGTTGACGTTGACGTTGTTACGGTAACTATTGTGTGTATACGTTTACTTATTGCTCATGACTTATGAAGTAGGGACGTACACTAAGTATTTCTCTTTTTCGATGTTAATTTATGCAAACAGTGATGTGAACTCAAAAAAAGGTCTCAAACTAACCCGAATTCCTTCTATATATATATCCATCAACTACTCTCTCCAGTTTACTGCCTTTTTGGTGCGAAAAGTTTCCACGTGCTAAGGTTTCTCCTACGTATTGCCCAAGTGGACGTAAAAGAATGTAGCACAAAAATTTACACCGTGTCACGTCAAATTGTAACAATTAATCTCCCATCTTGTTTTTGTTGTTTAGTCAATTGTCCTCCATCTGCGGTTTCGTCTTATTTTGCTCTTCTTGCTTCTTCTATTCTCATTACTCATATGCCTTCTAAAGCCAGTAGAATCAACCAATCAACATACCACAGCATATACGACATTTGCAATAGGAGTAACATGCACATGCAAACGTAATGAAATTTTATTAAATTTATAGAACAAGACATTGATTTCGCAGGCATCCGCTAGATATGAACTCGTTCTGCTTGCTTGCTTGTGTGTCTGTCTCATCTAGTTACTAAAATTAAACTTTCAAAATTACATTTAAAACAACTTAAAATTGATGACTTCGGTATTTGCAGTGAACCAAATTCCAAAACATGATATCAACAGCGTGTGTGAGACAAGCGTTCCTCCTCTTTGTCCTGCACTCTGTGCATTTACGTTTCGTTGAATGAGTTAAACTTTAATAGAGCTTAAGGCAGCAAAAGTCGAGTATAGCTAACCTCGAATCAAAGGGATAAATAAGGAATCACTTTAAAAGGAAGCCAAGGAAGTCTTAATCGTGGGCGTATTTCGGTGCCGGCTCAATCTCCTCAATCTGCTAATCTGTTCATACCCAAACTGTGCTACTCAGGGGGGTCAAGAAAAGATATTTTCTTGAGTAGAAGAAGTATTTCTAGGAAGAATAGATCTCGCTTGACCAACACATATACATATATAGTTCATATATTACGACGAATTTGCAAATGATTAAAGAGTACTGCATAGTATTTCAAGGAGATGTTAACAAAGCTTCATAGGGAAATTTTCGTTAAATGCGGGAAACATTAAATAGTGCGTAAGCTTGAATACGATTTTTATCAAAGTGTGACTGTTGTAGGTTGTAGTGCTTCTGCTTACTGGCTAAGTAAGAAATATTTGTTTGAAATGCTGGATTGATGTGCAGTAGATGAGCAAATGTAGAATTAAAACGAGATAACGACGCAACCAGATGGTTGATCCGAATAGCGACAACCTGTACTTGTACAAGTCTATTATATTTTTTGTTTAGATAATCATACACCTCTCAATGGAAACTTAAAGGCTTTTTTGTAGAGCAGAAAAAAGATGGAAGGAATGCATTGACGCTTTGACAAAAATTGCTTTTAATCTTATATTAGAAAAGTGAGGCCAATAAATCAATAGTTGATAGTGAGAGGTCTGTGCCCGCGAGAGGAAGTAAACCCAAGAGATGGGCGTAACCTCTACACTATCGTGCTATTATTATTATTATTATTGTACTGGAAAGGGGAGTTGCGTTCATAGAGCTTTACTCTCTCGTAAATCCCTCTTCGATTACTTTCAAGCTAAAGATTATTGGGCCAAGTTGCCCTGATCTGCAATCGAAAGCTTCTGTCCGGCCACCTCTACACGACAGCTTCTCAATCATTTAGAGCCACAAATGCAACAAATTTCTAGAACGCAAATAAATAAATATATAAACTAACACTGTATGTATAGTATACCGGCATTTATATGGTATTGCACAACACTTTCACGCGCACTTTTTTACTTTTTTCTTTGTTTTAAAAGTTTTATGCACACACACATGCAATGCGTTCATTATCTAGTTAAACCAAGTTTGCCATAGTCAATGACATTTTTATGCCCGAACCCTGAGTTCACTCACAGCAATGACTTGGAGTGATAGGAAACTCTATCAAAGATTGAGCGGAAATCTAAAAGTTTTTAACAATCCAAGTGCGCATTGGAGGCTACGTAAGCTACACGTATCCTTCATATGGACATCACTTGGAATTCATTCAGTGCTGCCCTTGTTGAAATTCCTACACTCAGAACACTTGGGTTAGCAAACCGAAACATTCTTAGTTCGAATTCAGAATCAAAATGCCTTCGATTCACAAAATGGACGCATATTTACATATTTATATGAGGTGTACTGCTTCAAAATATAAAATACATTTGGAGTAAGCAAAAATATTATAGTCGCGCAGAGTCGACCATTCGAGTCGACCTCACACGATATTTTCTAAAACAATTCTTCATTTATTTTCGCGATAAATTACTAAGAATTATGTCTTGTTTTCTTGTCAAGGCATACTTTTCATATTTGTAGATGAGAGGGCGCAAACCGTGCACTTACTTTATCCAGATTTAGCAAAATTAATTTCCTCATGGACTGTCTTACCATACCCCGTCTTGGTGCAGTGAATTCTTATCTCAAGTAACTCAAACTGGAAAATAATTCTGAATTGATCGGGATAGTAAAATATGGATCCGTCCTAAATTCTTCTCGATGTTACATACACTCATGCAAACTTATTGTGCCCTTTCGCAAAAGTTTCTTAGGGTGCAATAGTGCGTAAACACGATCCTGAACAAGTTTGCTTCTCACAGTGACGTCGCTAACAATGTGATAAAAACCACACGCACGCATATAAATGCATCTGCACTTGCCAAACCCACATTTGTTAAATCATCAATAACAGCAATTACTCAATAAATCTCTATAGATAATTTACCGCAGTGTTTAAACGCAACCGCTGTCCATTCATTCATTTTAAAGTAACATTTAATGTCGTTTTACTAGGCTTGTGATTTGCGTTTGCTAAGATTTATATTCAGTGCTCAAACGAAAGCTACTTATCGATTGAATTATTTCTCATTTGTTTCTTGATTTTATTTTTCAATGTAATTTATCATCCTTGGATACATATATACATATATATATATATATACATATATATGTTAAATAATAAATCCCATTATTTTAGGGCAAAGTATTCATTTTTATCAGATTTTAAACAGTTAGTTCGATATTTTGCTTGCATTGCATGTCTTTCGGAAATTGAAAAATTGAAGATTGTATAAAATATTGTTACTATCTTCAGAAAGGCTTCTGCAATAAAGCATCAGTGTAACGAGCCATTCAAGTTTGTGTAGATTGTGACGTACACAGGTTACGTGACAATCCGGTACTTACCCAAGTATTCGAAGTCATTTGAAATACTTCATCAATTCATTCATCAATTCATTCTTTCGGTCAGCCACACGCCAGTAACTCTTTAAATATCAGCTGGAAAGAATAATAATAAAGGGCACAGTTTCTAAGGTAGTTTGAGTTTGTTTGACTTGTTGTAAAAACTATCGCTTTTAAGTAAAATCGAAAGCAAAAGGAATGTACTTTAAGTTCCACTCCCCATTTTCCCTTCTTTTGTCCGAGGAAAACTATTTTTTAAATTTAAATTTGCATTATATCGCAGTCAGCTTTTTACGAAACATAAGTACCCGAGGAATAACGCAATGTTGAAATAATAAAAATTTATCGAATTTTATACATTCACTCATTATTTATTTAAAGTATTTTAATCAAAAGAAATGCAGTCAATCATATTGAAATAGTAACAGAGCAAGAGTATCTCTCTTAATGACTTTACTCCATTGATTTGCCATTACCAAGTAAATTTCATCCTAAAACACCAGTTAGGTGTTCCCACTAATGCAAGTGTATCCTTGCCTTGCCTGTAATATGTAGCACGCAATGTCGTTGATTCTTATTCATCTTGCAAAAATTTTGAATAAATCATCAAATAGAAAATAGGCATCGATCTCTGTCTCGATGTCTCTGCTTCAGTGATTTACTATATATTTTCCAAAATTAAAAGCTCGGTCTAAGTAGGGCAACAGATCCGGATTTAATATAACTTTAGTTCATTCAACACATTGACTGACTGCACAAGTGTAAGCAACAACAAAATTACATTAATACAAATACAAATATACAAACGAAATATAAATATTGTGCAGCATATGCACAGGCGAAAGCAGAAAATATTCCTATCCGCATGAAAGTTAAGTAATAGGAATTATTTTAAGACCATGTGCGGAGTGGATATGCAAAAAACGATATCCAGCGAAAAAATTTGTGTAAAATGTAATCACAATTAGCTCCCACTACTTAGATAGAGGATAAATTATAAAAATGTTTTTCCGCAAATGGTATTACAACACCAGATGAGACTCTCTTCACTAGTGCACTAGTGCATCCTGTTCAAATGGATAGAAGAAGCTGCGTCACTTCATGACTTCTCCGAATTATTCAGCAAATATTGTGTTTTTGGTTTTACTTACCAACGGATATGACTGTGCCTTGTGACGATATGAATTTACCACCGGTTAGCTTAACTGGTTGGATGGATGCGAAGACATGTCCGATAGAATTTCAATAAAAATCTGTTATTAAATATCTCCTTAAAAATGACCAAAAGCTATTCATTGCGTTAAATTTTTATTACAAGTTGCTATGAGCTCCCTTGACCTGATGACCTGTTTGGAACCACGTCGTTTGCTTTCGACCATATGCTCTACTGCAATGCCTTTCTTTGACAGAATCACGAATTATCGTCAACTCGCCTGGAGCCAGCCCTGGAGCCGTAGTTTGAGGAAATCTGTTTTAACGCGTCGCTCAACCCACTTTGCACACAAAGCATTTCAAACTGTTTATACGTTGCGTTTTGTTGCATACTTCGGAGTGTAGAAGTAAATATAATTCCATTCGTATAAAACAATATGTTGTGTAAATGAAATTTTGCATGAATAACGCGTAATTTAACATCTCTATGGCCCTTAGGCAGATGTAAATCCGTGGAATTCGGTAAAACACAAACTATTGTTTTTATTAAAAGGTAACAATTGTTACATTTCGCTGCTTGTTTCGGTTGAAAATAATTAAGAAACACAGTATGCAACCGGCTCTTGTTTCGATCGTAAGCAGATTAAATATTTCCATAATGTTATACGTTACCTGAACACAGGCAACGGTAATCGATGCGCTTTGCAGAATATCGTATATTCAACCGCGATTTGTAGGAGAGACTAAAAAATGGGACTAAAAAATGGACAAAAAAAAAAAAACAGGAAATGATTTTTCATTGCCTTTATTTTAATGCTCTAAGATTGGCTTTCCAACCAAAATGAATCAAAATTTCATGGAGACGAACCTACACACATCTTCTCAAAACTTAATTGAACAACAACTACGTAATGAGGAATTTATAACAACAAATTTATATTCTTACAGTCAACAACTCGTAGTATTAAAAAAAAAATAACACCACTGCAAGCTATTCGGTCGTACTTCACCGTGTCTCAGTGTTTAACTGTGGCTGCCATCGTTACTAATAATCGAAGGAAGCAAAGCAAACAGTGAAATTCATTGGTTGTTAAATACTTACGATGCGCTACGCACTTTTTCTGCATAACAATTCCGACTGTCAGTTCGTTATCCTTGGGGCAAACAAGTATTAGTTAGTAACATATTAGGTGTAAAAATAAGGAAAATGGATGGCATTTTTGTGGATATCGAACTGTGCATGCGACGGTCTAATTACATTATTTATTACGTAGTTACCCAACATATCCCAGTTACTATACAAAATGATTATTTTAATTCATGTTGGTGATGCTCATCCAACTTTTTTAGTGGTAGAATTTACCTCTTTAGTTGCATAATATAATTCATGTGATGTCTCGTTACTTCGCAAAGAGAATTTAAAGGAATGAAAGTCAAGTAACTAACTAAAAAGCTGGTTTCTCGTAACTCTTTTTATCGCCACTCGCGTGTCTGACCGTATTCCGATTATCCCTAGCGCGTTCCTTCGAAAACTAAACGCTTGTTTATTGACTTAAGCTAAAGGAAGGCCATTATAAGAAGAATTACATAAATTCTTTCCTCCTATTGTTAAAGAAGAAAACCCACTATCGATCGGTACGGCACGTATAAAAGAATTCTCCAAATTTAAATTTTAAATAACACGTTTTCTTTATTTAAATGGACAGCATAAAACAAGCGATTAGGAAACTCGCGGAAAGGATTCGTTAAGTGCATGTCCCGACAATTTCCAAAGTAATGTCCACGGACATTTATATATATACATATACTTGTTTTATATTGTTCATTCAGAATCTTCATGCAGATAATATTTAAATTCAAGTCAACAAAAAATTTCTTACACTTCTTCTTGGTTTCCTATGCCTATGCTTGCGTTCCGCAATTAGGATGAAAGTTGCTTAAAAAGAACACTCTTCCCAATGCGAACGCAAGTACACACAAACACATTCGCACAGGCGTTCACAATTCATAAAAGTCCCTGCTTCTGTTTTTATTTTTCCCCTGCATTCTGTGTTTGGAGAGTTGATGATTCCTTTCTTTACGAAAACAATACAAATTTATTGCAAATAATTTTTTTCTTTATTTTTCTTTAATATTCATAGTACTTTTTATTAACTATTTTCCCCTCTTTAGGTTCCTTATATTTTGCTAAACCCCCCCAATCCCTTAGAATAATCGAAAAGTGTCCGCACTCAATAGTCGCCTGGCTGCACAATTGTTCTCGAAATAATATAAAATAATTGCGAATTAATGAGGCGCAGATTTCTTAACTAATTTGCGGCCATCTTTTAATCGAGTCAAAGAGATGAATTAATATGGAAAATACGTGATATGAAATTGATATTGAAATTCACATTAAGTAGGATTTAATACGAATAGTGAAAATTTGGCAAAGTGTGTGATCTTCATTAAGCGTACTTCATGTGTTCCACATTTTTAAAGTAAAAAATATTCCAAAAATCCATTACAATATCAAATAATTCTTAGGTTCATTAGCATCTTTTTGCGTGAAGCGTTTATGAACTTTCGCTTTTTTCGCTTTATCGCTTTTTGTTTTGGTTCAGTCAATCATTTCGTTTCGTTTCGTTTAAAATTCAGCTTCCAAACGGAATATTGATTTAAGACGCTAAACACATCTATCCGTAAGCATCATTTACATAAAACGCAAATAACGCATACAGCATAAATACATTTTCGCACTGATATATTAAACATAAGTAAAACAAATTTCACTACTCACTACTCAAGTCAAAGCAAACACAAATCATATTCAAAGTGCGAAAAAGAGAGGAAAGTTGGAAGAAGAAAGGCTAAGCATGTCAAAAAACGTCAGTTATAATAACAAAAGAAAACAATAAAAGACTAGGAAAAAGAAAACAAACCGCAAGTTATTTTACATCTACAGCGAGCAGTACTTTTCGCTTAGATGAGTCGCGCTACATATTTCACTTTTTACCATCGATTGAAAACAGCGTCAAGTTCACTTCTAACTGATTGATTTCAAATCTCTGCAGGCGTTCGTTATATTCTTCTAGACTGGTTTCATTGAATCGATTACGTAGTTGGAATTTACCTTAAGAATCATTCTTCTTCTTAATATTGAGGTCGATAAGAAAGTACAGTCAGACAAATACTTTTAAACACTTTTAGTCAGTCGTTCTAAGTGAAAAGTACTGCAGTAGTGTAGGTATAG
Organism: Glossina austeni; assembly: GCA_000688735.1. Lineage (NCBI taxonomy): Eukaryota > Metazoa > Arthropoda > Insecta > Diptera > Glossinidae > Glossina > Glossina austeni. Next base: position 90,169 of record KK502920.1, on the reverse strand, counting down.
ATGTCTTGCGGTTTTCGATTACATTTAAAATGCGAAGTTGTTATGGCCGTTAACAACGTATATAAAATACTCACGTAGTCTGATAGAAAGCAAAGTAAACTAAATCAGGTCGAAAATATACAAACTTTAAGAAACTTGACAAAAAAAAACGAATTTGTTTCGATTCCATAAAAAAGTCTATCGCCGCCACCATACTTAAGTAGAACATCAGAACTGACTTCAACTGCTTCAACCCCTTAATAGCATAGATGCTGTAAAGTAAAAAGAATGCAAATTCCTCTGTCAACGTCCTGATCACAACAATATCGTCGGGAATTCTAAACCGAAAAGCAAAGTTTTTTAAAACAAATTTTATAATTATTTTATTTTTAATTTTATGGAAACAAAGAAAAGATTCGAATAAAAAGAAAAAGGGAAAAAAAATTAAAAAAAAAAAACAATATAACCACAACAAAATGCTGTTTACATAAGTTAAAGTGAAAACGGAAAACTCTTAAAATTATGCATAAATAATTCGTGAAAACAAAACAAACAAATTAGAAACGATTTTTGCATGCAGGCTTTCGAAATGGCGAAATGAAAATGTAGGGAAATGCATCAGAAAGAAGGTGAAAAGGCAGTAAGTGCAGGGAGAAGAAATGTAAAATGAATCTCTGGAATATCCGTAAAGCTTAAGCTGTAAAAGAGTTGAATAAAAATGAAAATAATTAAAAAATAAAATAAAAAAAAAAAATACATTTTTTATGTCAAATGAATGTTTAAGACGCGAAGACGTCGCAAGACATGCGAGAAACACGATTATATGAAGATGGTGTTAAAGGGAGAATGGGAGAATGTTTTTAACAAAAGCATAAGCTGTGCTAACCTTCAATGGATGTAATTAACAAGAAATATGCGCACAGAAATAAATTTGTTGACAGATGCAGCAAATTGCTTGTCTTTTGACATAAGATTCCATGAATGATTGTTAATGGTTTAAACTTGACTTCGGATATCTGCTGATGAAAGAATGATGAAAGGCGCTTATGGTGTTTCTTAAATTTACCGATAAAAATTTTCGCAATATTTCGAATGATAAAAAAAAAGTACAAATAAATTAAATAAATTAAAATAATTTATAAATATGTGATTGTGTGTTATTATATGGTTCGTTTCTTCTAAGACTTATCGTTACTTCTCGGCCCTTAATTTTCCAATATTCTTGTATGTCTAGAAAGGAAATACTTTTTTTTGATCTTTTGTTTGTATGTGTGTGTCGTAGAGAGTTTTAACCTAAATAACTTAAATCGGTTGTAATCGGATGGTTTATCGTCTGCTTTGCTTATAGCCAGAATATGCCAATGATTGAGCAACGGGAGCACTGTAAGCACCATGCGAGTCCCAACCGCCGCCACCGCCCGAAGACCATCCACCGCTTGATGCTCCCGAACTCCAACCTGAACTGCCACCGCCCGAATTTTTACCACCGAATAGACCACTTAGACCCCCTAGAAGTCCGCCTCCGCCTCCGCCGGAACCAATTTGACCTAAACCACTGCTAGCTCCAGCAGCCAACGCCATAAAGAACGCAATCACTGACACGACAAGAGCCTTCTTTGCCAAGAACATCAAGCCGAATAGAGCTCCAATCATTAGCACAACAAATTTAACGCCAACACCCATCAGGATGGGCAACAACTTCTTCAAAAGTTTCTTCTTTTTTAGACGAGGTTCGACAAGCAGCTCGCGAAAATCAGCCTTAATATCTTCAGGTATGGCTCGAGCCACCGACCGGGCAGCGTTGGCGAAATTAAAATTCAGCGAACGTTCAAAGAGGAAATTTTTAACATTCTCCATCAAATAGTTGCTCATCTCAGTGGTGCGCGCCTCTACAGTAGGCGCTGTTTCCACAGCTAATGCATTTTCATCAATTGCCTTGGCCTGACGTCCCTCACTGTCTCGCAGTAAAGTAATGCCGCCAAAAATTTCAATTTGCGGTTTTTCGAAAAACGATTTTGCTTTACGGTAAAACTGCAAAAAAAAGAAAAATGGAGCACAAAGTAGGGAAAAAATTAATAATTTAAATAATATGCAATTTATTATATTAATTGCGTTGTCGCGTTTAAATTCATTCAAACTCGCACATATATAATACATTTTTGCTATGGATCCTAATATCCAGAGATACGCATGATAAGAGATGCAAATAGTTTGCATGTATTGGCCCTAACTAAGCGTATTAATCGTCTTTGGCAAAACCAAACTGCGAACGTTTCATTTATATTTAGTTTCGTGCCCGAAAGTGGAGAACACTTGCCAACACGTGCCATTAAGCAATGGCTTTACCTCAAGCTCAAAATTAGCTTTTGCAAGAATTCTCTAAATTTTTTCAATGGGGTTTTTTGCCTTATGTGGAGGTATACAAATTTTCAATTTATAGGGTGTTAACTGGTCGATACTAATGTTTCGCTTTCGTTTAAAATTGAAATGGAGTTGAATTCCATCCCGTACTGCAACACCAGGCCGAAAGTTAGTAGGAAGGAATTTTGCTTTATATTTTCATTTCCAATGCCGCGTCGCTGCCAGCTCTCACCAGGTTCAAATCATAGCAACCAATGCGCTTTGCAATTGCTTTTTCCCAATGGCTTCTTTGCTGCGGTGGCGAAAACGAAATCACAAACTACATAAGCGCAAGAATTTCATATCGTGTACTTTGTACGTAATGCGTTCTGCTGTGTAGCGTTTAGAAAACCGCTTCGTTTTTGTCTAATAGCTAAAGAGATGGAGGACGCGATGGCACTGAAGTCTCGTTTTTGAGCATGTCTGCAGATGGATTCAGGACGCAATCGTCTACCAAGACTAACTGCTCCATTTTATCTTTCTACCCCTGACAAAAGATAAGATCGCTTCGCGTTTTAGGTAAAGGAATAACAAGTGTGTTAGCATATTAGTCCAGTTATTTGGGTTGCGGTAAATATAAATCAGATAATATAGGAATTGCGTGGCTTTCAAGGAGTTCGCTAATCTGTGCATTCAACTCATTCATTCAATTCAATCTCAGTCTTAATATTTTTTAGACGATCTAAATCGACCGCCTGTTGTTGTTCCTCCCAAGTCTTAATGTCCCAAAAATGTGGAAGTAGATCAGCTCTTTGATGAGTGAAGTTCATATTCGTAGCGATTACTTACGTTTTGCTTGAATTTAAAAATTTAATCACGCACAAACACATGTACAAACCTCGAACAAATCGCTGTCAATAACAAAAAGCTCTGCTGAAGGTAAAGAGAAATGGGCCCAACTGCTGTTGTTTATTTAATTTGCAATGAATTAATTTACTTCTCGAACAAAGGCACACAGTCTCACCTGATCGCACAAGTTCTGTCCGTCAGTCGAGCGTAATTTCTCTTTCATAACTTTTTACAAAAAGTGGCTTGACCTGATTTATTAAATATATAGGAAGACATATCGATTCCTGACAATTAATGATGTCGACTCAGAAAATATGCAGGGACAAGAAAATAAATGACATTGAAACCGTACAGGTATTGTGCGAAAAATGCGAAAACGCGCTTTGACATAATTATGAAAATTAAGTCGGAATCAAAGAGAAATAAGTCTTTAAAGGAATCATTGCTGCAATCAATGGGTTTTAAAAAATGTTGCCAAACCACCAAGCGGCCAAGAGCAGTCAATATCCGCTCATTCACTTGTCAGGCATTTTACATTACGCAAACAATACCTGCATAAGCATTGAACGCAAAGCATTTTCCATTTGAGAATAAAAAATTTCCCCTCATCCTTGACGGATATACTTGAGCTAATGTCAATTTAATTTAAACTCCAGTTTAAAGTGGTAGTCGTTAACCTGACCTTGTGTCACCAACATTATTACTATCGATCTTTGCAAAGTCCGCGTAGCTTTTAATTGGAGAAAGAGAAACATTGTCATTGATTTATTCCTGAGTTCGCATTACTGCACAGTGCAGTGGAAGTTAGTGAAAAGTTCACTTTTCCTCGCAATTTGAAAGTTCGTCTTCCTTTTTTTTAATAATCATTTTGTAACATTGTAATCCCATGCAAACAACACAGCAATTTCATTGCTATGCATCGCATTTCTTTCTAAGCAAATATTATTATTATTATTATTATTGTTGTTGTTATTGGGTCGAAGTTTAGATTTGCTTTGGTCACGCACTTAATTACTTATGTATGTATCCGTACCGTTAATTGTAGACACGAGATTGAATCAGCTTCCAGGCATTCGCTGAATGCAGCTGTTGGTGTCGTTGTCTGTTCTACTACATTATTATCCTTAATGGGATCAGCCAGGACTACGTTAGTTAAGACGGCGAGTGCACACGTTACAAAACTTAGGATTTTCATTTTCATTTTCATTATTAATTTTTAATTTTTATATTTTTTATATTTTTTATTTTTTCTTTACTTATCTATAATAGATTTTTTTTGGTATACTTTTTGTTGCAGATCTTCCCGGGAAACAACAACAACAACAACACCGCACACTACACTTAACTCCGAATATCACCGAATTTACTGTGTGTGTTCATTCGCATGGAACAAGTTAAGGTTTGATAGGTTTTCGGCCAGGTCAGGCTGTTTTTAAAGAGTCTCAAACAATCAACGACGAAATTTCGTATAATTATGCACAAAAAAAACAAAACAAAAAAAAACGAAACGAAAAAAAGCAGAAAACACGAAAAACACTACATACACGGAGGGATTCGGTTATTTTAACGCTCTTAAAATGTTGTACGCCCTGTCTCGCGATACCTGCGTATGACAATAAGTAAGTTAAAGAAAATACCAATAACAATAGCACATCACTCACATACGCGAATCGAAGTTTGCTATCGCCATCTTTTAGCACTTCACGTAAAAACGTTATCAATACCGGTAAACTCTAGAAAAAAAAAAAGTAAAAAATCTCTAGTACGCATACTCACAACACTCAAACCTGCGCAGTAAATAATGCTTCCCTGTGAAACGAACACATGTGTGTATGTATATCTAGTACAAGCAATAACGAGAGTAAACTCAATTGTGAGCAAGAAACTCGTGAAGTTTAAAAAAAGATTTCCGCATAACTCCTCTCAGTTCGAATTATGTTGACTCTCTATATAAAAGGGCCTTAATAGCTTTTTACTCTTCTCTTTTTTTTTTTTATCGTTTTCTTTGAATTAACCGTTAACTTGCTATGTGCGTTAGCACACATGCTGACTTACCCCGCGTGCCGTGCCGTCGACAGTCATAATCATAAAAATTAATCATTAATCATGTGCATAGCTGTTTAAAAGTTACTTTAGTCGTGCTCGTCGTACGAATGAAAGTTTCTTCTTCTTACGTTCGATAATACAGTTACCATAAAAACGATATGCCGTCGCTGCCGTGGCCGTTGCCGTTGCCGTTGCCGCTGCTGATATTGATGCTGATGCCGATGCTGATGCTAATGCTGAGCGTATTTTTCCATTGTATGTAAGTAAGTATTCATATATTTTTTATATAACATCATGCATGTGTTTAAGTTAAAGTAAAACTCAAGGCCTTCAATTTTCTTCTTTTTTTTAACATTAAGCGTAGAAATAATATAATAAATAATTTAATATGAAAAAAGGTATTGTGGTCAGTTTAGGACGACCGATAAGTTGAGATGCATATATAGTCAGAGAATAAGAGAACAGTTACTACACTTTTAAGAAACGTGTATGTCATTGTTAAAGAGCTAAAGTCACTCTTTATTCAGATGTACGCGATGATTATGTAACGTGTTTCATCATTTCGTTTATTGTCACTAAGCTCACCAAATTACTGGATTTTATTTTGACTAATTCAGGCTGTGTGATGGAAGTGAGTATTCCATCGTTTCCATGTGGTCGCTCAAAAAATAGTCACTCAGCAGTGCACGGGAAATGCCCAGTCAGTGTTCTCTCTGTAGCGCGCCTTCTTGGGAGAATATTGTCGTGTATCGAATGTTTTCTTAAATTCTTCAATGTTTTGCTTATCATAATGGGAGAGTGACATGGAAATGGAAAAGTCGAAAAAAAAGTAGAACGAACATCGCTGGCCATATATTCTCAAAGGATGTACATGAGAATAGAGCAGTGGAGTTGTGGAGATATCTTCTCCGCATATTTAGAAAAGAAGCAACATTTTTTCATTTATAAGAAGAAGTCACACACATATCATCTAAGTGGTTTGGTTTACTTATAAAAGATTTTTGAAGTGATCCGTACGTACTGAACTGCTAGGCGTTCAACTGCATAACTGCATGTTTAAGATACAAATTCAGGTGTATCTGCACTTTCTTCCTTCCTCAAGCATTAGAAACTTAAATAAGAGAAGTCATCAGGAACTCATCATTTAAACAATTTTACAAGCTTTGCATAAACACGGGACATCGTCCTGGACATGCAGACATTTTAACGAATCTTCAGATTAGAAAAGTATTTCCACACTTTATGGCAAACTCTCTTCGAGGAGTCCGTGCTGCGTTATTGCCATGACTATAGAGCTAGTTCCACTTTTCCTATCCAATGGAAGGCTGTTCGCCTTGTGTATGGGTTCCATTCGTAAGACAACCTCTTCTCTAGTAAATACACAAACGAAAGCGAAATTGTCGATTACCTTATGGTTAAAATTGAAATGACTTATGGGCAGACATGAAAGAACAAAACATTGAAAACATAAGTTAAAGCATGAGATTCGGACCAAGTCGACTTGTAAATACCCTACATTACTTTCCCTAGCGCCATTCTTCACTTACATATATCATAAAAGAGCAAAAATTATCTTTCGAGAGAAGCCTTATAGGGCATCCTTAGGCGTGAAAAACGCGTCTACGTACCCCAAACTTCATACAAATAATCATATCGTTGTTAAGGATCAATTGCCATCTCGAAATACCAAAAATTAGATAATTTCACCTAAGAAGATCATATTTCTTTTAAGACTCTTTATATTGGGCAGTCTTCAAAAAATGGTCCTATTACCTGAATGCCTCTTTCCATTGTTTTTTTATAGCGAATTTTTTTTAAATGGGGCATAGTGTAGGGGGTGGTTTCATTTTCAATTTCATATGGACTGAACACTAAAAATTTCTACTTACCCGCTTACCCGCTTACACACACGACATCGAACAGATGGACATGAGTCAGTTGATTTCGAAAATGATTCTGCATCGATTTGCGTAATAAATAATACGCCTATCTCTGGGTGGTACATGTGTCCTTATAATCTTAATATACGTATGCCACAAGCGGTTATACAATAAAAATTATACGAATATCGTCTTATATCGTCTATATATTAACAACTTGATGAATAGGTAAATAAAAATTCTCTTGACTTTATTATTTAACTCATCTTTCGCAGTTTGCTTTAATAGAAAGTTTTACAAAATTCCTTAAAAGGTTGCGTAATACACAAAAACTGACATAAACTCTCACTTATTTGTTATTCATCTTTTCAATGGTGAACTATTTTTATAGCGTATATGAAAATATATTTTGAAGTACGTTAGCATCAAAAATCCGGTTATGTAACTCAAAATCGAACACTAAAAACCTGTAAATATTTAAAACATTACGCGCTCGAGTTTCTCTCTGCTGCTGCGGTCATTGTTATACGAAGAAAGTATGAGTGTTTGTCACGATATCGAGCATCCATCCATCCAAGTCCATTAACTCTATGCAACAAATCACATCCGGTCCATTGAATAAACTATCAGCACACTATACATGCACAAGCATATATGACGGCGTGTGTGTCATTATCAGCATTCATTGTATTCATTGTACAACACATTGTACAGCAGGTGCCTTACTCAACTTACTCAGCTACATTATTAACAACTATTAACAACTATTGTGTGCTTTATAACCCGTAAGCTCGTTTTGCGCATTAATGTGAATGCACTAAATTTATGGATAAATGAATTTATTAATAAATGCCATGATCTATCTTTGGCTTGTTGTCGTTGTAGCCATTCCTCAAAATTGACATCAACTTGAACGTTAAGCAGGCGTTAAGCGCGCATTTCTTAAAGAGACAGCCGAGACAGCTTTTTATAGAGAGATAAAATGTCTCTTTTATCATTTTCCTCTCAATTTCATCGTCATGGGCATCAATGAGATCAGATCGGGCGGCATATGTAGTCCAGTTTAGTAGTAGTTGCGCCGATGATGCAACAACTTGATGGGCTAATAGGGATTAATAAGCAGAACTAAGATCGCTTTCTCTCCCCAAACGCGAGTCTTTTGAAGACTTTTTCCATTCAGCAACCGATGTCCGTCTAGGATGGTATCGTTGATTGGTAGGTACTCTTTGACCAGACTTACACTCTAGCTCCACACAATCGCTCTTAATTATGAATGAGATTTTAAAAAAGTTAATCATAGCATTGAATACAAGCACTGGTCACTTTAAGAATATTTCTGGTATTTAGGTTATATACAGTCAGTATACGAATTAAAAAAGCAACAAATCAACAAATAGCAAAGAATTGTATATGTGTGTGCGAGCGTAACAGTCCACACCTTCAAGTACCACGTACAAGTAAGTGTTCGTGGCTTAGCATTGAGTGAGTAAAACATACTTAAAAATATATTTTTTATGAGAAAAAAAAAAAAAGAGAAATTTATGTAAAAACAAAAATTTATAATATTACGACTATAATGACATTTCGATTTGTGGGGTGGCCATCTGCTGATTGCTTTTTAAACATCAATATTTCTTTCGAAGCACATATAATTTGTTTCATTTCCGACTGATTTCTTGGCTTTCTAAACGATATAATTTTTCCTAATAACCGAACACAATCCATGCGTGAATGCATGCATGTGCGCTGTGCTTTATCCAGTCAAGTTGTAGTAACGAACGATTCATAGGCGTGGATTACGACGTTTGACTCTTGATCTATGTCTTATAAACACAGCTTCTCTTGTTCTTGTTCAATATTCGTTAGTGAAACACATATTGGAATGAAAAGCCAATGCCTCCAATAAAGATAATCCGTTCAATTTGCCAAGAGGTACAATTGCAATAATCCAACCATTTCGACCGTCTATGATGCTATTATATATTATTGGAATTGTAACATAATTTCATTGATTTTCCCCGAATTCCTTTGCTGCAGTAATTGTTTCGCAAACTTGATCTACTTTCTAAAACTTGTTTTAATTTTTTAGAAATTACGCTTCCTCTGCATACAAGGACTTGCTTTTCATGATAACCCCCACACATGTTAGGCTTTAAAAAACAGACCTTTCCGATCCAAGCTGGATCATCTCCTTAAAAAAAAAAGTTTCAAATTTCGTAAGAACAATTGCCTGAGAGGGGGTTTAAAATGTCTCCCAACCGAAAGAAATTTTTCGGACCGATTTCGAATGTCGAAATACTATTAGACAGAGAAATCTTAAAAATTGAAATTTCTTTCCAAGTAATCTTTTTGAAAATAGAGCGTTACATGAGCGTGAAATGGTGGCGAAAAATGGAGCGATCCGAACCATTTTCAATAGCGTTTGCGGTTGCGTCAAGCACGTGAGCTTTAGGCTGAAAACAAGTATACATGGACGCACATCAGACGGACAGATATGCTCAGATCGATTGAGGAAACGATTCTGAATTGATCGGTCTAAAAGGTGGGTCTATCTGAAGCCTTTCTGCGCGTTGCATTTGTGCGTACATGTAGTGTAGGGGGTATAACTTTCTGAAATATATATTAGCGACGTCAAGTGCTTTAAAAGAAGGAAATTTTATGAAATGCTAGTAAAAACTTTAGGGCTATAAAATAATTTCTAACCGTCTTACTAATAAGAAATGTTGCTCATAAAGTTATTATTAATTAATGCACAATATGTCAACGTGTAATTAAATTATTTATATGATTTTTTGTTGAAACAAAAAATCAAAAAAAGTTCGTGAATGCATCATCATCAAGCTGGCTACGGTAGCATCATCACTTCGTAGATGGATTTGTTTTTCTTTATGAAAAGGGAAAGTTAAGCATTTTTTTCATTATTATTTTATTTTATATACGTTAACGCAATTAGCCCACTAACGTTGATGATGATGCTTATGATGAGGAAACATGAAAAAAAGTTTACAAATACGTTATAAAAACAAACGAAAAAGTTGACTTTGACCAACTCGTACAACAACTGCCCGTATGTATGCATATCGTCATGCACACATGAACACAATCTTGTGTAATCCAAACCTATATTTGAGTGAAGAGCAACATCATTGTAAGCGACTTCGCCATGAAAGGCCTTTTTTTTAAATTATAGTAATTTACCGGACAAGTTTATGCCGAGTCATTTGTGTATATACTATTTTGCCTGTGTAGTGCTATATACATATATGTATACACACACATTTATATATATATATATATATATATAAACGAACCTATTTGCTCCTCTTCTTGTTCTACATCAATCTATCGAGATCATGTTTACATAAAAGAAAATAACAAACGTTTTCATCAATTTCTATACCCTTCACCCCAGTATGAGGGTATTTTCGTTTCTTCAAAATGTCTGCAACATGCAGAAGCAAGCTTCAGCTACCTTTTTACAGAGCTTATATTCTTGATCAGCATGGAATTGTGAATGTATATGATCTAGACATGCTTGTCCGCTTGTCCGTCTGTTCGTCTGCTTCTCTGTATGCACCAAACAAAGATATTAAAAGTTGTAACACGCATGTTGGGCGTATTGAAAACGAACCGTATCGTTTAAAGGACGTGCGTACATAAAGTGGGAACACCGCTAAACCGCTATGTTGTTCCTAAAAGAACTGTACAGTAAGGAAAAAAAACGGTCATTTCAGCGTATTGTAATTTATTTTTCTCCAAACGTAAGTAGGGTGCTGAGCATAGTCGAACATAATTTACTTTACTTTTTTTTCAATGACTAACGGCAGCTTACATTTGAGTTATCGTGTGTATATGTTTTTATCTTGCTCTTACGATCATCTCGGAAAGTAAACTTGATGCTAGATGTGTTGTATAATAGGAAAAGGTGTAAACAAACTGCGGGGCGAAGTGACATTTTCAATATATAATCGACAACACTACGTAACTTGCATCAGATATTTATCTTAACATTAGCAAAAGTCCCTTTAGGACCCAGGAATACGGCTCACTTACTTGCCTCGAGAAGGCGGGCACTTTTGTGTAGGTCGAACAAGCGGAAATGCGGAGTCAAGCTCTTTTACTACTATACGTTTGCTTATCAAAAAGTCGTTAAAATATACATGAAGAATTAAATCTTTTTTATTATCAGTTGTTAAGGTTTAATTCATTGAATTATACGTTTACCGAAAGCACATAAAAAAACGTTTTTTTTTTTTTTTTTTTTTTTTAAGCTAACATCGTTATCGTAATCATTAGCTGCAACGTCATGGTGTTTACCACCGACCGACCATGTACACACATTTACACTCGTATACATTCAAGCTTCGATGGTAGAATAACGTGCGGCTAGTTTTTGTGTTTCTCGAAAGATAAAATGAAAAAAAAAAAGTGAAAGTATATATAAACTGAATTAGTTTATAAGATATTTATTACGAGATGCCATTGGAGAAAAAAATAACCTTAACCGCGTATATTAATCAATTCAAAATACCACCGCTGGATGTGAAATTATGGATGGAAAATAAAAATGAAAATTAAGAGAGAAAAAAAAAAAAAAAATTAATAAATAAATGCGGTCTAGTGTAAATTATCGTGAAAGAGAAGAAGACGAAAAGGAAAAATGTCGTCACAGTTTAAAAGAAATATTTCGTTGTTTAAGCAAAAGCTGCAGCACGAGAATACAGATGAAAATCTTCATAACGTTAATGATGAAATAATAATAAAAATAATAATAATGACAACAACACCGATTGAGAAAACTTTCACCGAATCGGTTTCATTGAAAGCCGTTTAAATTCCTTAGTTAACAGCAAATCAATATATATTTATATTTATATATATATATACAAGTCATTATGAAGCCATGGGTGCGCGCGCGGTAGCATATAAATGTGCAGAGCAACGCAGTAGTACAGTGGCAGTAGTGGTGGTGGTAGGCAGTAATGATGTGAATGAAATAACATTGAACTGGTTTTTGCCGCTTTCAACTTTAATTATGATTATGAAATTATAAAAGACCTAAGCCTTATAGGGAAAAGCTTATAACAAATCAACGGTTGCGAGTAACGATAACAAAAATTTCATAAATTTTCGATTTTTTTCTTTCTCTCTGTCTCTCTCTCTGTACAAACATGACATCGCTTAGTACTTGAAATATATTCTTTTGCTTCACTGGATGTCCACAGCGTAGACGCATAGAGTCTTTTTTTATTACGTAATAAATGAGTAAAAACTATTAATAAATAATTAAAATAAACAGAAATTCTTTTCTTGCATTAAATGCATTCTAACTTTTTGCTTTGGTCTCACTTAATCTTGCTGCCACCCCCTGTACGCTAAAGGCTGAGAATTCCATATCCCAGTATCCGATTTGTTGTTGTGTATTGTTTCACTTAACACATTGATAATACCGCTATTACTGCGTCGTCGTCGTCGTCGATGATGATGACCATCAGCTGTTAAATACTGCACGCTATGACTGGATTCATGGCCGTGCGACATTAGCGATTTCATGCCTATTATGCCGGCCAGTACAAGAGCTGTCATAGCAACACCTAAAGCTTTCATAGCTAAGGCGCCCACACCACCTATACCCATAACAGCCATCATTTTTGAAAACATTACCGCCATCATCATCATTGCTCCTTGACCTTTATCTTTCTTCCGGGCTTCTGTGGAATACAAAGAGGGGAAGAGGGAAAGAGGGAAATGTAAATTTGTTCGAGTCTTGATTAGTTGTTGCTTTTAGGCATCACAGCTATATTCTCCTTTAGGTCCTTTTGCGTGAAATGTGCTTACGTGTATTAGCGAATTAATTTTCCGTCTGTACCTCTATCTATATAAGTAACATTTTTAAGTGTGTTCCAAGCAAATTATAAAAATATTCATATTTGGACGGAAGTATAGGCGGTTGTACGGATAACACACTCGGACCGAAGGAAGGTAGCTTAACCTCTGCTTGTTCCAATTTTTGAATTGTGGCAATTTTATGAATCTATTCCATGTTTCCGAAGTTTATCTTTTCAAATTATTTAAAAGCAATTTTCACTCAACTCTAGTCAGCCTTTTTTCTTTTAACGATCTTCTAAGACATAGGTTTCAATTGTATTCGTAATCTGGTAAACCAAGCAATTAGTCCCCATATTTCTTGCTTGGAGCAATTATTTTTTCTAATAAGTGTCACAAGAAGTTTTCCGAAGAAGGCAGTTTTTCTGTGGCAGCAAATGTTCGTAAACAACTTATGAATCAATAATTGCCGGGACTTGTTACTGACTCAGTATCGCTAGGGAAATTGCATAAATGGTTTGAATCGAACTCGCTGCCATCACGTGGTGTCCCTATCTTGAGAGCGGCAGCTGTTACCCATTTGCAAATTAAAAAAAAAAACACTTGGGGGCAGAAGGCTTTGATGAGATCATTGCCGAAACGGAAGCATTTTTTTTAACTGTTTAGACAAATCTTCCCATAATAAAAAATAGTAGGGGATTGTTGAAGAAGCGTCTCGGACTTGTTTTATTTTACTAATGAGGGAGACGATGCTGATCCCAAAATCGGATTTTGCGAAAAAAAGAAAAAATGCTTTTTCTTCCGAAATCTAAACTGCTGATCCAGACTCATGATTCATTCATATAGTTGCAGGATAACCCGATGCGTGTTCTGTTATTCATTAAATTTTCAAGGTCAACAGAAGTTTATGTGTTATGTTGCATTTATCAGGCTAAAAGAATTCTTCATTCGTCCAAGGTCGAGAACCACATAACACTTTTGAAATCCCAAAAGATCTTGTGCAGGATTGTAAGTCATAATAAAAACTATGTAAGAATTTAAAATTTTTTAAATCAAACGGACTGACTTCAATTCGTGCGACATACAACGGCCCTATTACCAACTGCCACACACACACATTAATTACGAGGTTTGATTGCGAGATAGAAAGACGACCTCTTCACTCAAGATATCAATAGTATGTGGTATCGGAAGTATCGCAGATCGAAATCAAGCTGAGAGCTAAGTGTTCTGCTCCCAGAGAACATACAACAGACGAATGGACGACTACCAGGGAAAGAGGATAACATTTGGCGTTTGACTCCTGGTGTTATTAACGCATATTTCTACGAATTATGAGCATTTGATTAGTAAATCGAGTATATTCCATGTAGTAGACAATCCCGTTAGTTGGAAAATAATTTTATCCTCAGCAGTTCTTAATGTCGAATAATAAAATCAATCCATCGCATCGCAAATCACAAACAAAAGTTTACCTGAGGCACTGGCTGACGACATTGAAGCATTCAATTTTGTGAGATCGTTTTGCCAGAGATCGCGTGCCAAATACGACTCCGTCTCGTCGGCAAGTAATTCCGAAAATTTGATATTCAACTCATGCGTTCGTAGATAAGCGGAGAAGCGGCCAACAAGTGTGTCGTCTTTATCGTTGACAACATTGTCGACATTGCCCGCATTGACAAAGTCGTTTGTCGCATCCGTAGACCTACGAGACGGTACAATTTCCAAGCCGCGTACAATGACGATCGGTTTGTTCGTCTTGTTAAGATTGTAAATGATGTTGCGCACGGCACGCATTCCACGGCAATACAATGACATTTCTATCGAGCTTGCGCTGCACTCGGCTGTTCGATTAATCTTATCCTCCATTGAGGTGGCTTTTGTACAAGACATTAACACCTGTATTGTTGTTAGAATGATCACAAAGTAACAACAACTCAACCGTAACATAGTAAAAGTAAAGCGAATTTTTCTTCTTTTTTTTTTTTGATCGAATCAAGAATGCAGCAGCGGTTGATGTTATTGTTGTCGGATCTTGTTACAGTTTACAACTAGTTTCAAGTAGCAAGTGCATGACTTATTTTATACTCTTGTTAATGGACTAATTTCGATTTTCTTGGCAAATGCACAAAAATGAAAACGGCCACCTTTCCCTTTCCTTTAATTATTATTTGTAGCAATTTTCATTACCGGTAGAAGAAATTGGTTGCTTTTGTTTCAATATCACTAAGCGTTTCGGTTGCATTGTTGTTCGCCTTTCTAACTCAAAACAGCAAAAAAGCTGTAAAACTATGCTGCTGTCACTCTGCTTCACTTCAATTCAATTGAATTGAATTGTTTTACTGCTAGTGTTGCCACTGCTAGTGTTTAAGGCAAATGGCAAGAGGAGGAGGAGGAGGGGACTCCGGCATGCTATTCCACATACATTATATACCTACTTATTTCTGCAAAAATGTAATCGTGTATGTGGACTTTAAAAATAATTTTCATGGTCAGTTGAGTATGCAGCATAAAATGACTCAATTCACTTAAGTACCCATTTCGGTGCATGTTCTCCATTATTTACACATAAAAATTTATGCGTTCGTATCTCACATAGCAAATCTCTCTTACCTCAGAAGTTGACTTACTTTTCAAACCAAATAAATTTCGAAATTTCTTTAGCAGAATTACGTTCAAATGCACCTGAGCGTGATTACCGATATAAGCACAAGAACGCTTCAACTACTAATTGACGGAAAGTTAAAGTCTACAGAGTAGTTAGTTGTTTGGTCTCCATCACAAGTAGCAAAAGTATAGCCATTAAGGCAGATGCCTAATGACTGTCGTTGAACGAAGAAAAATAGATTTTCAAGTTTACTTTCCATACTTTAAGTCCATGTTCTCTAGAAGGCTTCTACATTACAAAATGTTGCTAAAGCAAATTCTTAACACACATATTCACACACATTTCATTGAAATAAAATACAAGAAAAGACAGCCTGGAAGTAAAACTCGCCACCTAATGTTTACTTAAAAGCATAAGCGTTCTAATTTAACATTCAACTGTTGGGTATGTCCGTCTGTCTACTCATGCTGTCTATGCTAATTAGAATCATTTGCTAATGCATTGCTGTCGAGATTTAATTCATTGCCTCATTTGTGAAGCAATGAAGTGAAGAGTGAAGAGTGAAGTGATTTAAGTCATCCATAGGTTTTTACCGCCATTTAATCATTTTATGATAATAATAATTTTTTCATTTGCGATCAATACTTGCAAGCACTTGATCAATATCACCGTTTTCTGGCCATCTTGTAAAACAATTCTTCAGCTCATAATAAAATTATGCCTGGAGTACATTAAGTATTAAGCGCAGAGTTGATGAAAATAGATTTCGCTTTCATGCTCGGTTAACTGTAATTTTCTCCAACGTTCACATTAAAGTTAACATTAAAAAGTTAAATACACACACACACCTATAGCCACATATCGCTTTAACTTTTCATTTCTTTCCATGTTTTCATGATTAGCATGCTTCGATATAAAGGTCGTTCACTTGACCAACAAACATTTTCGTCATCATCATCACCATCATCATAATCATTATCGTTGTTTTTTTTTTTTTTTTTTTGTTTACCAATTATTGTAACTTTAGCGATAGTTTTTCATTTTTTTCAGTACTAGGCAGAAAGAGTTTTGCGTGTGTTCATGGAGGAGTTTGTTCTTCTTATCATTTCGTGGTAAGACGATAAATTTGCCGCCTAAATTGTTTGCTAGTTTAAAAAGTGCTCGTCTAGAGCTATAGAGAAAAAACTTTCGCTTTCCATTCAACACGCACTTGAAATAGTTATCGCCTCATTAATTGTTTTTTTTTTTTTGGTTTTTGTTTTCTTCATGTCACCCGCCGAATAATGGCAGCATATTGAACTCGTCCTTATGTTTGTAGCGTACAGCAGTACGCATCAGATCTACGCACCATAATCTAAACAGATACTGCATCTCATCGATGTCTGTTGTCGGAAGTCTAACAGTGGTAAAATTTGTTATAGAAGACCGATTTTTTGCAAATCGTTGATGATCAGTCAAGTTTAAAAATGAACATAAATCTCGTGAAATCTCTCCACTCATTTCATCGGCAATGATTTCACGATGACCCCTAATGACCAGATCTTCTACGCTCTCATAATAAACAAACAACTCGTCATGTAACGGTACGGATGGTGCAAATAATTTCCAGAGACGATTACGATTCAAAAATTTTATATATATTTTTCGTATTTGAATTCTGCATTTCTAAAATGCTAGATTTTCATTTCGATATTGGCTGTCCGGGAGTTGTTTACGTGCATTAAGAATCCATACGCATATTGAATACGAAGCAGAGCAAAATTGCGATGGAAAAATTTTTAAATGAACCCTAAAAACGTTTTTGTGTTTTTAGCAAATGTAAAAGTGGACGGACATGCAAAATCGATGTCTATATATCGGCTGACCAAAGTCAATGCATTCCTTGTGTGCTATAAGCCTTCAAAAAATCGAATATATATTTTGCTGTATGTAGCACTCGAAGCTAATTTTCTTTACGCACTTCACATATATATGACACTAATTTATTAAATATAATGGAGGAGGAATTTTAGTTTTAATATTATAAAACAAAGGCGAAATGAATATTTTCGGAGACAATCAGTGAAACTTAACTTAATAATATTTATTTTTTTCCATATTTAATTGCTTCATGCGTCTAACCCGTTACGCATGATTAACAAGTACAGGAAATAACAATCGGCTTTGGTCGACGTTAGGACGTCGTCCCAGCCCCAACAAATCGCACAAATACGTAAAGGCTTCTATTGCTTATCATTCGGATAATTTATTGATAAGGCAGTGTGTCGGGGAGCTGTCGGGGATCATTTTAGCGCTGAATTTTAACAAATGTTCCCAAAGTGTTTCTAGCGAATTTGAGATCGATATCTCCTCCAGGTTGTAAGGTGAAGACAACCATACCTTAAAGCAATGGTTTCCAACCTGCGGGGCGCGCCCCCTTAGGGGGACGCGATACTGTTGCAAGGGGGGCATGTAGCTGTTTCCAAAATATCATTTTCAAATACAAACCAAAAAAGTCAAATAGGTGTCAAAAAAATGAATCAGCAGCATACGTAATCCACAATCCTCGCCGCGGATTTGGTGGGGCGTGGTATCAAAAGATAAGCACTTGCAACATCCCGGTTATTCTCGTGCTTACTCGCGTACCACTTCTGTATACACAAAAACATGTGATTGTTCTTTTTTTTTTTTGTTTTTTAAAGGGGGGCGCATTAATTTTTTTTTTAAAAATGGGGGCGCCGGTACAAAGAGGTTGGAAACCACTGCCTTAAAGCTTCGTCTTTTTTTTTACGTGCATTTATGCCTTTTGTTGGCATGCCTTTGAGGTGATTATGGTCACATTCATACTTACTTCGCTTAAACTGCTTAAACTGGGTGTGTGCGAGCATAAGGAAACTTTAAGTTTCTTTTTACAACATGACATTTCCACGAAAGACGGACATGACTAAATTAAATCAGAATCTCACTCTGCAATTTTTACATCGGCTTCATAACTTTCCATAATAACCTATCGAACAACAGCAGCAATAGCAATAGTACTTTTTCGTCGACAATTTTGCTTCCATCATCAACATTACATTGATACATGCTTGCCTAGTTGCTATGTATTGCAATTTCAAAAACTTCATATGTATGCTGTAGAAGTGTTCTGAAAAGAAATGAGGCGAATTTTCAAATGCTTTAAACCCAACGCCTAAATGTGGGCTTTAAAAAACATTTGGTATGTTCTTTAAAGCCATTGTTTGCTGCCGTTTGCAATGGTGTTAAGTTGCAAGTTTGGTCACCAAACAATGGTCAGAATAGTTAGACAGATAAACTACGATTATCTACGCTTTTCTCATACTAAAATTTTGCTCTTAAAATTCCCTCCATTTCTTGCTTCATTTACGGCAACATTTCTCTTGCAACTTGTGCTTACCGCAGCCAACATTCACAGGCAAGCATAGATACTGATGACGTCTCTTAGACGATAGCAAGTTGGCTTTGCAAGTATAGCTTGCAAAACTGTATATCATCGCCGATTGAAGGGAACTTAATATAGGAATAGGCTCATCAGTTGCCATCAGTTTCATGGGAATTGCGTACCCGATGATGCTCTTCGAGTTTTCTATATCTTACATTGTCTTGGCTAGGATGGAGATGTGAAGCGTTAGAGAGAATGTTTTGCAGTCGATTTCAATACTAGGAAGAGATTTGCTGCCTACTGAAGGTTATAAAAAAATGCGTTGATGAGTAAATCGTTAGAATTCCTCTTCGTTAGCTGGATGAAAAAACTTTTCATAGCAAATTTACATTTCTATTACTGTCACTTATGCTGTCACTCCTTCCACAAAGAACAGACGTAATTAAAGTTTTTCTCAATTTATGTGGAAGCCGATTGCTTGTCTCTTCTAAGTATTTGTAGCCAAAATAGTTTTTATAGAATTTTTATTTAAAATATTATACAACATTTCGATGCACATACACATACACATGTTTGTATACAAGTAAGTAAGAGCATTCAATCGTCCATATAGTCGAAGTATGTTGCCATGTAGATACTCCACGATGTCGAGGCGTGGCAAATTACGCCTTTATTGTGTGTAAGATCCAAGCGATATATCTGTCAACCTTGGTGTAAACGCTAGGGAAGTCCTCTAAACCACAACTTTTCGAACCAAACGAAACAATGCCCGCTAATATGTAAACTATAGTTGATCTGCTAGAGAGCAACCAAAAAAAAGAAAGAATGATCGCTTCTTCATATATTTGTTCTTAAAAAATTTAAACGGGTACGCACTTTTTGATGGTTTGTGTCACAACTAACGGACCACCGGAATCGCCCTTACAAGAATCACTACCTCCTTCCCCAACAGCACAAATATGCGAATCCGTCAACAAAACGTATTTTCTTCGGTAAAATTTCTTACATTTTGCGGCATCAACTCCAACGACTGAAGCTTTCATTTTAATTTTACTTTGCGTCGAGTTTTCATTTCGACCCCAGCCTATAACTGCCATTCTTGTGCCATCATATGTAATGTTATTGCTCTCAGCACTTCGGGGTAAGCATATCGGACTTATAAAATCATTATAGCTAACGTTGCGTTCGAGACGTAAGAGAGCGATATCGTTGATTGAATTTTTTGAATTCGATTTATATAAGGGATGAGGTATAGCCTGCTCGATCATTACAACAATATGTTTAGGAGCACAAAAAGCTTCATCGTATGCATTTGAACTACAATCTGGATTTGTACGAGTATCCCATTCGCCCAGACGAACACTGCTCAAACGCCACAAACCCAAGACTAAATGCCTTTCCAGACAATGTGCGGCCGTAATGACATAACGCTGATTAATTAGAGATCCCACACAAAAATGACGTTTCTCTTTGCCTAGATTTTTCGCGATGAACGCATTAAAGCAAAACACTGTCCGTATATAAATTCGCATCCTTACCGTTAGTGTATTCAAGCAAAGCCATCCAAGGGTACTCCTTTAAATGAGCCCTCTCGCCACGAGTTATACGAGCTGTGAGACTTTCCGATTGAGTGCACTCCGCAAAGCGAGGCAGCAGTTCTGCTCCATGCCTTTGATAAGACGGTTTGTTAGCAGACACAAAATATAACCAAAAGGGTTTAGACAAAGCAACCTTAGTTAGTTGAGGCACCTCATGCTCGCTCATATCAGGCTTGATAAAATCTGCAAAATTCGTTTCAAATTAATTCTAGTTACCGTTAATGTGCATATTTTTTAACTAAAGGAAATCTTAGAGCTTGTGCGCGTCAGTTTTCTGTGAAATCGATATTGAAAGCAATGCAAACTTGAATAATAGATCACAGAATTTACAAAAGGGATACTTACGAGCCGCTTCCAAGTTATTTAAATGAGCTGCTTCTGTCCAGATATTCAAACAAATAAATAATAACGCAATAAATTTGGACATTTCTTCTGGCGGCTTCAAGCACAATACTAATCCCCTTTTGCTATCGTTTTCTTCTATTTAAATTAAACGAATTTTATACCTGTTGGTCGCTTCAAAAGATAAATTGAGATTATTAGGAAAGGTAAGGTGCTTTGCCTTTTCTTGTAATCCTTCCCTTATTTTATGCCACTCTCATGAAAATCGTTCGTGCTCGTTGTGTGTTGTCTTACTTAACATTCTTTAAAGTGTTTTTCCCAGCTAAACATTTAGCCAACGCATTAACTTACATTTGCTGTCGTTTTTGACAATTTTTCTTGTTTTTTTTTTATTACAGAAGCTGTACACGTCACCTTAAATGTTGTTTTGGTGTTTTGAAGGTAAGTTCATATAATTTTCATCTATACACACACACATCACAAGACTTGGTAAGTTATGTCACACTTTCCACTTAACGGGCTTAAAAACGAAACCCATGAAACCTCGATTAAATATTTTAGTTTCTTCGGTTCAGTAAATTTGCTTTTTAAGTTCAATTAGTGTGTTTTTACTGCATGCTGCTACTAGCATGGTTAGGTGCATGTCTTATTATAGTCGAGGGTCAGACGCAATTTTTCAAATTATTGAAAATCTTGCAATAAATAATTTCGTGAATTCATCGTAAAGTGCATTGTTAAAGAGCTTCTCTCAAGAGAACAATATGTCGCTTTTAGATCGTAGACGTATTTAAATATTTTTTCCTTAGCTTTAGAACAACTTTAAAAGAGCAGAGCGAAAATCTAAGTGGAGTAAAAAAAAAAAAAAAAAATCGAACGATCGCTTTAATTAAAAGGAAAATTAAATATCTTTTCGTCTACATTATTATCTTCTTCTTTTTTTTTTTCTCATAAATTCCGTGATTAACTAAAACTTTTATTTTCTGCCCGTTTTCTTTTGCTTATTTGCTTGAGTCATCGCATAAACGAAATAACAACAATTAACAACAAAACTTCAATCGCATTTTTCACAATTAACGCCATAACGGGCACAAATTGTTATTCATCTTCAGTGTCTACATAACAAGCGGATCCTCATGTCACTTTATTATGTAAGCTAAGTCGAATACTGGGCGCTTTATGCTCAACATCGCGGGACGAGAAGATCCACTTACCTGAAATATTTTATTTGGTTTTCATTGTTTATCCGTTTGTTAGTAGCTAAAAAAGTTAACCGAGCGAAGTCCAGCCTTTCTCTTCTTTTGGTTTATTTAGAAGTATGGCGAACTTGGGGCAAAACAACTACTGTCAGGTCTTCGAAAGGTCTCTTCACTTTTTTTTGTTCTATATTTATAGCTTGAAAGGTTTTTTAAACTAGGAATTGTTAGTGCTCAGGCAATATGGACAAACATTCACAGCAATGATTAGAAATAGAGTAAAATGTGCAGCCTAAACACAGGTACGACACGCAGTGTTGAAGAATAATTTGTCTAAAGGATGACCTGTTTTGGTATTGCCACTAAGCTGTCATACCAATATATTTCTTTACCTGCAATGCATTAACAACTGTCTGTAGGCCACGTACCCTACAGACTACAAGGTAATCAAATGCAGGATTTTTTTAATTATTGGCAAGAGAATGGTTTAAAGATCTTGAATGGGGGAAATCTTTTGAAGAGAAATCAGGCAAGAAAATGTAGACAAAGATAGGATTGAAGGCTATTAGGGTTGTTGGCGAAAAATAGATCACAATTTAAAGGTAAAAAGTGTACTTTTAATCATCGTTCAACATTAAAATCGGGATTGATTTAATTTTTGCTCCACAATGTGACGATTTGCAGACATATTTCATTGCTGAAGGGAAATAATTTTAATGTGAGTTAGCACAGCTTAGTGAACTGTTTAACCGCCCGATTGAAAGATAACTATGAGTGAACTTGACACTTGAGTAACGCATGTACATTAACATAGTCTTGTTCAAGGGGGAGTCTGAAAGAAAGAAAATTGAGAGCAAGAAATTTTGATGCCGTATTCAGCACTTTGCAAAACACTATAAACTAGAACTTGTTTGCGTGAAAATTTGTTTGCTTATGAAACCAGTTGTACGGAAAGAGATTGAACAATGATTTCAAAGGATTCCTATTTCCAGCTTTCATTTGAAGTGCAATTTTTTTTTTGTTCACTGATTCTTTTTAATAATGGAACATGTTTTTAAAAGCAGCGAACGGTCGCGAAAGCGAAAAATGGTCGTTGTTTTGTATACGAAACTACTACGATTATAAGTTAAATACAAATGATTTGGACGGACAAGCAGGTAAATAGAGAGACGGAAAGGCTTACATTGATATAATAAAAAGCTAGAGCTACCTCAAGTGATTGTTGTTGTTCCATGCACCCGCACAAGCAGCAGGCGATGGATATCAACGATATAAACGGAATATCCCACTAAAATTTATTCTTAAAGATTCCCGAAGCAACAATGAATACATAATCGCGGTGACTTGACTAGAGAAAAAATCCAGCTACCAACGCTCTTACATTTCAATTATATGTTCTCTAAAATACAAGCGGTATTTATATGCATGAATAAATAACAGCATATTTATTATTATATTATTTTGCTGTGCGTGCAGTTCAATAAACTGTATAGCACACACATGTGTACAGGCAACCGCAGAGTGGCCTGGCCGGCAGCCATAGTAACTATGTATGAAAGAAAATTTCTCTGTCTATCTATCCATCCATCTATCTCTCGGTGTTAATGAAGCCATTATAAATATAGAAAAGTACCGACACTTAAAGAAATGTGTAATTGGAGTATTCAGTTAAGACCTTATATTACATATAGATTTTCTGATAATATAATAGTGCCTCAATGTGCTAAACATAATATACGTATGTACGTAGACTTCCTCTTCTATGTATATGTAGAGCAATTGAACGCACAGAATTCACATAAAAAGCGAGAAATGAAAAGCACGTAAATTTCCAAGCAATTTAAAGCAGTTTTGCCTAAAGCGTAAACACTTACTATGAAAATGAATTAATTATTAACAACATTTCGTCCATTCATAAAACATATATCGAAAAGCACATGTTTTATTTACCTTACCTTTCCACGTAATTGATTTGTTGATTGTCATCTGTGTGACTTCATAGACTGAAAGTGTTTTAAAAATTCAATCAAACGGTCAGATTATGCAAAATATTAATAAAAATTCAATTTAAAAATGAATTCATTATCATGTTTTTGTTCATTTTATTAACAGGAGTGAGTTGATGTTTTGTTTAAGTACACACAAACACACACACATACACACACATGCACACAATATACACTTGTGTACATAATCAATTTTCTAATTCGCCGATTATTGTTAAGTGAAAAATGTTGTTTCTTATAATTTATTAGAAAACATTATTTCTATGCTTTGTTGCAAAATTACTTTTTTGTATCATAAACACTATCATTACTTGCTTGCATTGATGATAATAGGTTTTTGATATTAAAGTTTGCACTCATCGCGGTACGATGTGAGTGCATTTACTTGATTTTTCAACTCAATTATAACACCAATCAATAAAAATGCATTTTTGATTAGGATGAGATCTGCAGGATCGTGCATCATCTTAACATAGTGTGTTCTCCATTAGCATACCCGCAATAAGACAAATCTGATTTTCTATTTATTTCATTTGTAAACCTTTGTCTTCATTTTCAATCCGTTTGAGTTCAATTCATTAAAATTCTGCTGTCGAACAGCAAAAAAGCTCACAAAACACAGCAACAATCCCCCTCAACAATCTTCAAAGTCAATGTAAAGAAAGAGAAGAGAACACTTTCCTATTTCCATTCCATTATTATTACTATTAATGTGGCGCGTTAAATAAATAGGCAGAAAATAAATCTAACGCACTTGAGATGTGAGCCCACGTCCATTGAGTTGATCCGTTGCCTGCTCGGCCACTTAGGCGGATTTGATATTTGTAATTATAACCATTTTGTAAATAAATACTAACTAAGATTGCTAATGTCTATCATAATTTCGGACAAAGGATATATATGCACTACTATTGGTGATTGGAAAAACTGTTTGTTTGGAGTTCTCCTGAGTACTCGGATTTCGGCACTTAACGAGCATAATTTTCTTATTTGATTTTTTCGTTGCACATAAATCAATTAAATTTTCCGATTATCTAAAAATCTTCAAATAGTTTTCTTTTTTTCTTGCAAATTTTATTTTTCCAATGATTGCATTTTTTGTTTTTTGTTTTTTTTCTGTTGCGCGCACTAGACCAACATTTTCGAAAAATGAAACAAAAAAATAGAAAAAAAGAAAGAAAAACAATTTAAAATATTAAATTATTATTAAATATTCATTTATTGCGAGCATGCGATGTTGTTTCATCTCAACCACTACGATAGCGTCATTATTATCGGTAGAGGAGTAATTGCTACAATGGTTAACTAACAGCACGCATTTCGTGAGTATTTCTGATTGCTGAGCCCAACTCGAAGTGCATAGTAACACATAAACGCACATGTTAACATATTAATCTTGAACGATATTATTTTTATATGCAACTGTTTTTTTTTTTTTTTTTTTCTTGTTGTAAATAATCCGTTAGAAAAAAGAAAAGTGTAATTTAATGCGGAGCGTAACGCTGATGTCGGTAATGTTGACGGTGGAGGAGGGGGGGAGGGGCGGAGCATTACTGAAATTTGAGTTTGCTTTCGTTTGATGGTAAAATGAAAGAAATAAACCCAGATTTTTTTTTTGCGTTCATTTAATAATTACAACATGAAAATTTATATGAGTGCGAGTTCTCTGCTAACACGTTTATTGCGTTGCAAGATAGTTTTTTTTTTTTTTTTACATTTTTCTTCTAATCTTTTGTTTTCAATTTAGTGGTAAAGACAATAAAACTCTGCTACAAGTTTACCCAGATAATTAGTCGACATTGAACCACAGAGTGAGTAGAATACTGGCAGTGCATACATACGCGTACGCGTTTCATATCTCAAACTGGACATTCACGTCCAGGATTTATCGTAAAGTAAACATTTTGGAAAAGTAGAGAAAACTATTCCTTTTATGAGTGCTTATAAAACAAATAGTAGGTAGTGTTTTGCTGTGTAAGGTTACACTTCAAGTGTAGAAAATGTTAAATCGCATGAAAACCATCCTAATGTATCTTTTGACGTTGCTGTTGTTGCTAGCCGGCCTGCAGCTTCAAATGATCTCTGCAGAAATAAGTTCACATTCAAAAGCATACGGTATAAATAGTTTACAAAAGCACAATCAACTCCACCAACGACACCAACATGATAGCGGACTGTCTTCGGACTCTTCCGCTACTTTAACGAAGTCTTCGATTCCATCCGCTAGCATTGTAAACACAGATTTTGTAAATAAGATGTCATGGACATGCATTAATAATGCCAGTTGCCTGTACACGCTCGCCAGCAGTCTACTGAGCTCGTATCGGCGCGGGGAGGCGGTTCGACTAGGCTTATTTGATGTAGTGAAATTACCGCCACCGAACTACAAAACCAAAGCCAAATGGTCTACTAACACAGCAACAGGTCGTAGTCTATCAACATTTGTGGATTTCATCAGCGGCAATGCTATCCGTATACCTGTTGGGCCAGTTATGTTCAGTGTGCAACGAGCCGAAGATGATGCCGACTATATAGAAATCGCTCTACTGAAAAAAGCCACCACCAGTCAAGGTAGTTAACGAATGACTTGCAAATACCTGTTTTGTATATAGTATTAGAGCAAGTGAAACCAAACCTAAGTGGCATGCAGAAGCAATCTTTTTAGCACTCTCCTGACAACAGTGTTAACCGTCCAAAAAGATAAACATTCTTAGCTGAAGGTCATAGAGAAAAATATAAGTAAAAGCAAGAAGCAAGATTACTGTCTCCTCTGGTGCATCTTGGACGGCATGTGAAGCGATATACAATTATATGCAAAGACGTCAAAATTGTCCCCATTAAAGTGATGCATATCTCGCATGAGTAAATGTTTTCGAATAAGATTATGCGCGTAATTAGTTCTGCTCTTGGGGATTCCTCAAACACTTTTGATTGGAGCTATGGACGTAAAAGTAAATGCGTCCCACTATCTCTCCATTCTTTGCTTATTGGCATCCAAATAACCGCAAATGTTGAGAGGGGAACATGGAATTTATGACATGTGTACGCATTGACAACAATTCCATGGAATGAGGGGGGGAGTGAATGGCCATTTTTCGTTCAAAATGGACAAGCAAAGCTCTAGATTACAGCAAAATAGGTTTGCTTGGGCATTTAATTTTACTTCATTTTCGCAAGTCCACAGTAACTGGCAACTTTCACTGTGCTACCGATTATTATAAATAATTTGACGCTTTGTTATGGATAGTCACAGTTTTTAAATCTTTATTGAGCGTTTTTTTTTTTTGTCTCAGTAAAAAGGAAAATTTGTACGAACCATTTTGCAAATGCTTTTCAGAGGCCTTCAAGAAAACGGAAGGACTTCAAAAGTCAAACTATTAATGGATAACCAAGAAAAATCCTTTCTTGCTGAGGCTTGGAGGCTTTGACATTTAGAATAACATGCATAGGAAATAAAGTTAGATTCGTATTGCTTCGAAAGGACTTTCGTGCAATCCTTCTCTAGCTAATCGCCTCGCTTCATATTAACAAGAAATCAAGCGAATATTCCAAGTTGTAAAGAACTCACTTTGCTAGGATACTTACGACAGACGTATGGTTTCTTTAATCGTATTCGCTCATATTATTAAGTAATTGACTGCTTGCTGAAATTGGGTAAACGGGTAGATAGATGAGGAAACATTAAATTTCGCTTTGCGAATTAATGAGCATATGCGAGATATATTTTCATTAAATTGCAAAATTTCCTTACATAATATTTTCGGGATTTATAGCACGTTTGGGTGGCGATATTGGTGGTGGTGGTGGTGGTGGCGGCGGCGGCGGCGGAGGTGGATTTTTGAAGAAAAGTAAAAGTAAGGATGAAGATAAAAAGGAAATGCAAATGTATATACCCATGTATCTGGCCGCCACCACCTTTGGCTGGACGATGCTGGCAGTTAAAGCTGTCAGTGTATTAACGCTGAAGGCATTGACTCTCTCGAAAATCGCATTCGTAGTGGCTGCTTTAGTGCTCATTAAGAAACTAATGGACAACACATCCGAAAAGTAAGCGTTGCGAAATTCCATTTTTAATGACGTTAAGAAGAACGACAAAAAAAAAAAAAAAGAAAAGAAAAAAGCACACAATTATGTATTAATTTACAGAATGGTGTACCATTATCCCGAACATGCGCCGTTCATGATGCCTTACAGTATGGATTATAGCATGCATTCGATGCCTGCCGCCCCCGTTGAGATGGCTACGGCTGACATGTATTCAGCGGGTATGCCAATGCACGCTGCTGTTTCATCTTTGGGAAATCCTGGTGTTCAAGGTCATCCCGGCTTAGAGCATTTCTCTGCCGAAAGTAGCTTACATCCAATAAGCACCGACGTACACAATAGTACACAAGTTTTAGCCGCTTTAAATGCTGTCGGACTGGGCCAACCAGCCGGTAAACGTACAGACTCATTACTAGGCAGAAGTAAGTACTGATTTTTATTAATGTCACGCAAGGCGCCGGTAAAAAGTGACATTTTTTTTTTTTTTGCTCAGGGAGGAAAGTTGTGCCATTCAATATTTTAAAGTCTTTTCCCATGTTGAGTCAGTTAGATTATAATGATGTTTATGGGAGAATTGCAGCAGCAGCTGCTGCTGACGTTGTATTAGAAGAACGTAAGCCATTGTTATGGGATGAAGACGAAGACGCGCAGGATGACGACGATATATTTTACGAAGAAGAAAATTTTGAGGACTCTTTGCAATTCTTGGGGATAAATAAACGAAAAAAGAAAAAATTATTTTAAATTTGGATTTTTCCTTATTCGCAAACAAGAGAAGGAGACAAAGTACGTCTACCTCTTTCACGCTAACCGGGGGAACCGGGGGGCCTTAAAAGAGCTCAATTTTTCCAAAATCATGGTGATAAACTCCAGTCTCTGTTTCTTGAAAAAGATATTAATGTTGAAAAAGGATGCCCGTAGCCCGTAGAAAGAACAAAACCCTATTTCCAAAATAAGTAAAATCATTATTGTCGGACAAGGCCAGTAATGAAATACTCTACACCGTTTCGTGTGATGCAAATGTTCATTTATTTTCGAACTATGCCTTGTTTCCGTGTAAAGGCATACGTTTTATAGGAAAAGCCCAGAAGGTGAACGCACGTCATCCAAATTTAGCAGAACTCCCTTTTCTCAAAAACTGTATTATTCTGTACCTCTTGTCGTTGCAATGTGTGTGGCTGCTTCTTCATGAGAACGCTTATATGGGGCAAGGGTCCGAAAAGTGGTCTATGTGGCCATATTATAGGCCAGTAGTGATCACCAATTGTTAAAACTTGCACCTTTTTTCTTTGGAACGGTTACGTGGTAGGGTCTTCCCAAAATTAAAAAGTGCAAATTTGTTCAGGTAAGACGTTATGCGAAGTGTGATCGAGGCCAAACCATTTTTGGTAGGATTTATTGAAAACATGTCCATGTGTAGCAAACTTTGTCAAAAAAATTCTCCAAAATTTCGACATATAGATGGGACTCAAGAAGACATCTTTCGCATCTTTCGGTGCCAAAAAACTGTTATGCTTTTCTGCTTTCTTGGTCCACAAAATTTTATAAAGTAAATTAAGCGCGATCACAATACAATATTTCATAGCTCGTGGTTCGTGCCCGCTGAGCCTGCGCAAGAGCGATAATGCCTATCAAACGGTGATACTTGCTATAGAGAATTTGAAATCAAAAGCAAAAAAAATTGAGAGTCCCTCGTCCCAATCTTAGTCCCTAATTTGGTAATTTCTGATCATAACAAATTTTTGAAATTAACTGGAGCCCGTCGTCAGGCCGTCAGGTCTTCGGCCGGTGCTTTTGAATCTAAATATGACTGTGAACACTACAGTTTCAAGTGTAGACAGCTTGTAACGCAAGCTATCCTTCATCAAGTCCACACCATAACCGCCTTAAAGATTAGCTTAGACGTTAGCGCGTGTCTTTTCGCTTCCCCGGTCATCGGCCGGTAGTTATTTCTGTTGTAAACTGCTTTCGATTAATTTTTGAAAGTTCTATCGGATATAAATTTCCTTACGTCAGATGTTATACGATATTTTGCAATTAGGTTGTTATAGATCGTTCTTGACAGATGCTTAATTACTTGGTGATTTCATGGCTGCCTACATGGCACTCTTGCTCCTCCATTGCACAAATTATAGTTCATGTCTGTTTTCGCCCATCTTCTGGCATAGTAACGTTGTGTGACCCAATATCCAGAAAGAACGCGATTACTTCATCTTCAGGATAAAGTACTTTGCCCGTAAAGGACATCTGTGCCCTTTTACAAAAAGAGCTGTAAAGCATCTCCTGCTGTAGTCTTCCCGTGATGTTAAATAAATGTTGACATTAAGGTGAAAATCATGAAGTAAACCTTTCGCGTTTGTTGTGCTGTGGACGTGTATTTGGTGTATTTCGGTGGGTGATGATAACACGGAAGTACGTTTACGTCCCAAAATGCCAGCACAGATGACATTACGCAATTAAGGGACGTAAAGGACAGAGCTGAGTAGATGAGAAATTTATCTCACACGCAGTTGTCAGTAGTAGAGGACGAACATCAATGTGTATACATTTGGTAAACGTCTTATTATAGGAATAAAATGTAGGGTTCTTTTCGAGTTAGCTTTCGCAGTTTATCACTCTATTCTAACGACAAAAGTTTTTCTTCCCTTTCGAGATCTTAAGGATGATACTAGAATTTAAAGCGAATCCTAAATAAGCTGCTTTTCGTCTCTTATATAATTTATTTGTTTTTTTTTTAAAGCCACCGCTGCCCGAAGGCCAATAATTTATAATTATTTAAATCCGTATAAAACGTGAGAAGCCGAAAGAAACGAAAAAAGGATATACACCGGGCCAATAAAAACAAAAAAAAAAAAAAAAACAGTCACCAGTCTTAATAGTTTTTAGTGATAATTTTACCAAATAAGCGAAACGGACATCAATGGGAAAAGCCAAAAAAAAGACTTTATTTATTTATTTATTTATTTATTGATTTAGTTTAATTACAACCTAGAAGAAATGCGCACACTTTTAAACTTGAAACGAGTAGTAACNTACAAAAATGCCAATTTAATCAATCGACGCGCTCGCGACCAACACATTAATTTTCAATTTTACTAAAGGGCCTGCCATGCGGTCAGCATAAACTCCTCGCTTGGGCTAATTGCAATGAAATAGCAATGAGTCCTCTATACTCAAGAGCTAAGATAGGCGACAGAAAGGCTCTGCAAACGAGAAAAAGCCAAAAAAATTTGTGAAATGATTACCGGCTTTGCAGTTTTCGATTCAAGATTTAATTTGGCCCAAGCAGTTTTATTATTATTTGAAAGTCTTTTCTAATCCCAGTGCTGTT
Organism: Glossina austeni; assembly: GCA_000688735.1. NCBI lineage: Eukaryota > Metazoa > Arthropoda > Insecta > Diptera > Glossinidae > Glossina > Glossina austeni. Next base: position 58,745 of record KK502920.1, on the reverse strand, counting down.
GAAAGGATAGCCAGAAGTTATTTTATATGAATGTCCCTCTTACCAAGTCAGCTAACTTCGCTTGTTGCTTTTTATTTTTTTTCAATTTTAATGTTAAAGCACTTGATTGGCTCCCAGTTGTATAGATTCAAAGCGAGCTTCTCTAACAGCAAGCATTAAACACACACAAAATGATCATTTTTAGTTTTAGTCATTGAATTGTAAATAATTTATTTTAGAAAATAATTCCACTCCAACTCCAATGCAAACTGTAATAAAAATTTATTTAAAATACTTTATAAGACAGCAATTAAAAGTCAAATGCATATGGAAATCGTTTTCCCTCACTACTAAGCACACGATATAAAAAAATTTTATTACTTTTCTCTACATTCCGTTTTACGCAGTTAATCGATTTGGCAAGTGAGCCGTTCGTACATAGCCATGCACTTGTAGAAAATTTTATATAATTTATTTTAAAATAAATTTCCTTTCAGTTTATGGCCGTCTTTATCACTTTTCAAGCCTTAAGATTACTCTTTTGTCAATATCTCCAGAAAATAGAAATCTTTTGTGTTTTCTTATCCTGTGTGTGTGTTTTTGTGCATTTACCTCACAACCTCAATTTAGAAAACTGCTGTAAACACATAGCGAGTGATGTTCGAAATCTATTGGACACCTACTATCCCGTACTTTTGAAAATATCTTTGTCGACTTTTTTCACATAGAGTATCCTTTGAGTTATCCGAAATGTTCTCCTGAATTTATCCGCCACCTTTCGCCATCCGAATAAATGTGTACGCGAACACTTTGTTTCAAGACCTAAAAAAACGTGGTAGAAGCACATGATTGTGCCTTAGATCTAAACCGTGTANAGAGGCACAAGCAAGCGAAATGTGCTAAAAAGAAAAAGAGAAAAAAAAAAAACGAAGACAATCCGTATGTAAAAGCAAAGAATACGAATTTTTTAACAAGGAAATTATTTTTAATATTTATTTCGTTTTCTAAATAAATAACTAACACTATAATAAATTATTATGAACAAATAAATCTAAATAAATAAAATAATTTAAATAAATAACAATTTTTTTTTTTTTTCTTATATTACAATAGAAGATTTTAATAACTTACGTTCTTGGAAAGAAAAGACATAATTATGAGTTTTTTTAGTATCACAGCAGAAAAAAGTTAAAAAAGAAAGAAAATTAAAAATACTTATGTATATGTAGATGTATGTTATGCAACCTAAACCGCTTTGTGTAATGCATCAGAAGAAATTTAAGATTTTTGTTAGTGTAGAAATGTCCATAGCAACAATAAAAACAATAATTTAATTAATTTAATTAAAATTTGAAAAAGGAGAGAAAATATTTGAAAAACTTTTTTGATTTAAAAATCTTTATATTACAATGTCTCTGGCTTTTGTGCAGCAAAAGCCAAATCGTGAGCCTCTTGCGCCAGTAGATGGCCTGGCACATCAGCCATACCTTCAATGAAACCGTCGAGGGCTCGAGCCCAACCTGAACTATAACTGTCGTGATGTGGGACTTCAACAACATGTTTCTTTTGCGATAACAATTTCTTTAAGGCGATAATCACCGACAGCAGCAAAGCGATTTTGGAGACAATCAAAGCTTTGCCAGCCAATAGGAAAAGACCCTTCAATATGATTGCACCTACCAAACCGGCCTTGCCAGCCATTAAGACTAGTAAAGGTAGAATGTTTTTCGATTTGCCACGTCCCTCCTCCAAAGCCTCTATCGGACTCACCGATACGCCAAGATTAAGATTACCCTTCGGTTCACTAGAAACTACAAAGTCCGCGTTATCACTGAATTTGTAGCGTAACGTTCGTGAACGTAGGAACTTCCATAATTTATTAGCCACAATTAAGCCCAACGTCTCATCGTCCGAATCTATGGAGCGTGCTAACAGCAAATCATCTTCGGGATCATCTGGTATCTCTGCCACATCTCTGCTTAGAATTTTCGGAATGAACGCAAAGAATTTTACATAAAATTGTTTTCGCTCTCTCACCTGTTTTGCGTTACTTTAATCTTATCATTGATGTCTATCGATGATTTCTTAAATATTCGATTCATATAGACAATCAACTTGAGCATCATACACGAATGATTGTCTCGTTGACTGCATTTGGTATTTAGCTTTCTAAGGAAACTCTCTTCCAATTGATTCCGATTGATTGCCGGTATCTGCAAACAACAATAAATCATTGATAATAAAGAAATTAAAGGAAAAACTTGTTTCTGCGATAACTTAAAAGACTCCAATTTAAGAAATATCACTCTTCGCAAAGATATTATTTACGGCTTTGCGAAAAGCTAAATTCAAAGCCAATAAGTAATTGGCTTAAATTGTCCTCTTTCTCGCCCCAAATATGCAGTTATGCGTGGACTACACTTAAAGAGACAACCGCTCTTCTGCTCATTATTAAGGAAAAAGTGCTATTAGAGAGACATAGAGAGAGAGAGAGAGAGAGAAAGAGAGAGGGAGAGAGAGAGAGAGAGAGTAAATACGTTCACAAACAACCCAAAACTATTATTATTATTATCATTAGTTTAGCCTGAGAAATAAATTCCAAGACTAAAGTCTTAGAGCACTGGCATCTAAAGCGATCGGCTTTACTGGGTGGCTTACTAGTAATTTTTTCTATTGTATATAAATTTTAGTTTTAATTTGAAAAAGTTTTTTTTTCTTGTGTAAGTTATAGTAAAAGAATATTTCATGACTAAAGTTCACTGTGTGTTTATCATACTTCCCTACGGCGAGAAAATAACTCCTAACCCATATCCCGTTTAATTTATTGTTTATTCAAAGCAAGTGTTTTTTTGCAGAACGTTAAACAAATAAATTTATTTAAAACACTCTCTCTCTCTCTCTCTCTTATATATCTCATTAAAAAGGAATTGTTTTCATCTCTGCGGGGCAAGGATGTCCGCATTTATGTGTAAAATTAATTTATCATTTCGTTTGTAACACTTGGAAATATGCTACTCATGGAGACCCATACAGACTGTGAACTGCATAACCTCGGCTGAAACCTCAAATCAATTTTATGTACTTTGTGGAAAACATTCGATCGGCTTTACGTAAATTCATAATTTAAAAGAGCTTTAAACCGTAGATTTCTGGAAAGCCCTACAAGCTTGCTTGCCATCATTTCTGAGCTAAATTTTCACTTCTGGTTTTGGGTGGGCAACTACTGCAAGACGTGTCTTTTTAATTATTACCCTTTAAAAATTTGGAATTTATGACTGACTGACTTATTCTAAAGTTGCTACAAAAATTGTAAAGTTGCAGTCTCTTCCTATAGAGGCCCGTATGCTCTACAGTTTACAATAATTCATACGTTCTTGAATTACGAACGATATGCTTTCAATTATTTATATATTCCTGGCGATCTAGGCTTGCCAGAGTATTTGGATATCGAGAATACAGTTATATACAGTTAGGATAGAGTGAGCATTAGAGTTGGCTTTCAAAAAAGAAACTTTGAAGTTCTTTTATGATTGCTTAAAAGTGTATCCTTTTACCCGCTTTAGTGAGCTAGCAGGCAGAGCATACCTTGATTACCAACTGAATGGCGGTGAGTTCGAATCTCAAGTGCGTTAGAGTTTTTAATAAAGTCGATAAATAGCCTCACATGCTAGTGCCTTAAGACTTTAGTTTTAAAATCGATTTCTATGAGTGGAACTAAAAGTAATAACAATAATGTCGTAGTAAAAGTTTGTATATCTAACTCCAGAGCTCAGCGATTCTCATTTTTTCGCTCGACAAATTAATCGGTCACAACTCATGATTCGACCAACTGGACACCAAAGTAGCAAACTTGAGATAAAGGCTTGAATACTTTTAGTTATTGTTTAGGACGAGTTTCACAGCTTAGGAGGACGTAAAGGTAATAAGTTGAATGCCTTCACTTATAGGACCTTGACCGGAATTCTTCTCCATATGTATAGCGATAATAATTTGTTCGCTAATTCAAATTCAATTGTTTCTCGCGATAAAATTACTTCAGGCAAAATTGGAAAACCTTGAAAACCGGAACTGACGCCCAACCATTGGAGAAGATCGAACGCAAGCGCGGAAACCGTTCGAATTAATTTACTTTCAGCTTCAAGCAGGTGTGGGGGTAAAAAATTTTATTTATTTATTTGTTTGTTTTTTTTTTTGTTTATTCAAAGAACAGAATAACGCCTAAAGCGTTAATAGTTCGTTAACAGTATCGCGTCGATAATTACCGTATTGTCGTTTGAACTAATGGCTGGGGTAGCGCGCACTGTAAGGACTATGCAGAATGGTAAAATCCACACAATGGTTATTGCTTTCATGTTTGTTGCTTTGTTTGTTTTTTTTTTTTTTTTTTTTTTTTTTTTTTTTTTTGGTTTTCGTGTTAGCTAAAGAAAAATAAATTTCTTTTTATTTTGTATCCTAGTATTGACTCTATTGCAAGTTTCTTTATATGCGATAGACTTGAGTCCCTCGTCGACCCTTTGTATAATTGAACCACTTGTGTTAAGGCTCTGCTTTACAAAT
>KK502920.1:0-50903 GCA_000688735.1 Glossina austeni | reverse complement strand
AATTGCTGGACGCTGCAGATATATTTGTCCACTTTGTACCCTCGTATGCGCTCGTGGTGAACAATATGTGCAGCTTATGCAAATGTGTGCTAAAGCCAGAAGGGCCTACCTTCTGTTGGCATCATTTTCTAAAAGGATTTAGCCTTCTCCGTCCGTCTGTCTACTTGAAGTATCTTCGCGTTTATGTAGGCCATAGGTTACAGTTTTTGAAACATTTTGAAAACTTTGGTAAATTGGCATGTTTTAGCTTAAGGACAAACGCTATTGAAAATGGATCGGATCGAACAGTTTTTATGGCCTTTATATAAAAAAAATTTATATAAAAAATTTAAACGTCGGAAAATGCGATTTTATGCGGCTATATTTTGGATCCCGTCCCACATAAGAGGGCTTACAAACGTGCATACGTCCCTTACATAACAATAATATCGAATTTCTAGGATTTTGCGATGGGAATTGCTCCAGAGTAGCGATTTGGATTTTTGCGGTATGCTTGGATCACATAGACACATCTTTCAGGCCGCTTCCTATATAATGGTAATTATTATGGACCAAATAAAGTTAACTACATCAAGTTTACAGGTCGTCGATTCCGGAGTGTTGAATGGTTGCCCTTACCCCACTATAATGCTTTTACTTGTTTATTATCGTGTTTGTGTGCGGGTCTTATCTCCTCGAAGCTTTTAATTGAAAAGCGTCGCAATATTTTTTTACTTTTTAATGCAAACTGAAATATGTACAAGGCGCACACTTCATTGCATCTTAAAATTTTTCCCTTTTCCTCTTACGGCGCCAGCGATGGATTCTCATTGCAAAAGTTTGCGATTTTAAGGGCTATCAAGATATGGCATATAAATGGTTTGCACGAAACTCCACAGCTGTAATTACATTACATCGGAAGTGATTGAAATCGAGTAGTTGGTCAATCTCGTATCTGTTCATTGATGTTATGACATACGTCACATATGACACATATGACAGGAAGAAATATTGAGCTTTTATGAAAGCGTTCAATGCATACGAGGTGAACATTCCAGTGCACAACGTTGATCGCATGTCAATTAAATTGACACTTGGCTTCATGCTAAAATCAAACGTTGCATGTGTTGTGAAAATTTGGTCCAGACAGAATGTGATTTCGTCCCCGCACACTCCGTATTCAGATTAAGTATAGTTCGTATTAAATATAAAATTTGAAGGATAATAAAACGCAAGAAGCAGTTATAGTTAGGCAAGTGTAACGCGAAGTACATATTTTTCACATATAAGAAATTCTTAATAATGGTTTGGCAGAACATCGATTGTTGTTGTGTCTCTGTTACATTAGATGATATACGTGCGTTTTATTGCGTTTTAGAAATTCGGCTTAAACTCGGTATTTGGTTTTTTCCCATTAATTCGGTTTACAGTTGAGAAAATATCCACACAATATAGAAGAAGAACATGAATTTAATCTGGGTCATCTCTATTTGATATTTAATAACCAAGAATTTGAAACACAAGAAGAAGTTCGAAAAACAAAAACAAGACAAAACCGTAAACAAAAGGCATGTGAAAGAAAGAAATGTCGGACACACTTGTGTATGCAACAAAACATGTTATACATATATATATATGAGCGTGTGTTCATGTACAAAAACATGACAAAAATATTCACATATACACGAAATATTTCCCATTCAAGTGCACATAAAAGTTGGCAAAGAAAAGGAACAAAATTTGTTTTCCTTACTAACGAACGTATGTATGTAGAGTACGTACAAAAAAAAATGCAAAACACAAGATATGCAGAAACTCTTACTTCTTGCTGGAAGACGAAATGAGTGTACAAGACCAAGCATTTTGGATACCCACCATCTGCTAACAGATCGAACGAATCGATACGAGGCTAATAGTTCTTCGAGCCGATATGCAAATCAGCATCTGCTAAACATCTTGTGTTGTTATATGCTACCCGCTAAAATGTTTGTTGTTGTTTGTTGAGTCTACTTCATACACAACGTAAAACTATATTCTCCATGTGCTCTGTTGCAACGCCCCACTCTTGACAATCGTAGAGACGTGAAGCTATAAACAGACCCTCGGACGTGCATACAGAATGCATTTCTAAGGCTACGTAGACATAACTCCAGACATATCGCATGGATTTATGGAGTGTAAAGCAACGCGCAAATAATCAAATAAAAGGTCACAATGGAAGCTACATTTTGGCCTTTTGGCTGGCTTCGCGGATTCTTTATTTAATTGAAAGGCTTGTGAGTTACTTTGATGGCGATTACGCTTGACGTTGTTACAAACCTATTTAAAATTGTCAATATAAGCTTTTGTAGAGGTAGGTACAGCAAAAATATCTTAAAAGCAACGGCAGTTTGTTTTCCTACATTTCTTGTTATCAAACTTCAGTGCACATGATCAGGTTCGAAACAAGTTAAACGCTTTCTTTTGGAAAATGCGGTCTATCGAGTGTGTCCAGTTTTTTTTTTCTTTTTTGTTTTTTTCTTTTTTTTTTTCGTTTTCATCTCTACGTTTTGCCGATGATAAGCTTGCTATTTGCTTAAAACATCACCTGCAGTTGAGTTGGGGTGTTAATGACAATGAATACACAGGCATTTCTGACATTTTTACAAAACTTCGTAAGCGACCAAGCGACAGTGATGATATTGTGGCGAAGAAAACAGTTATGGTAAAACTTTTACTTTCTTTTAATTTGAAATTTGAAGTAAACAAAATACTTTCGATTTCTTAACGGACGGCATTTCAAATGATTTTCTTCTGCATTTCGTTCTTTGCATTAGCAAAACAGTCTGCCAACCTTGAGCAACATTTTTTTTTTTTTTCTTTTGTGCTTTTTGCAAATTTAATGAAATTGTTATATGTGTTTGTATGTGTTATAAATTCTCAGAATAGTATTATTAAGAAATACTATTGAAATAGTTGTGCAAACTTTCGGTAATCCTCTCTACGTGTATGTATGTATTGTCATCTATGCACAATCGATTTAATGGTCTTAACAAAAATTTTATATAATTGTGAGCCGATGCAAATTAATTTTTGTTTGACTAAACATTTGTACAAACTTTCATCTTCATCTTCATCTTCATTTTCAAATTAATTTAATTTTTTATCGGTACACAATGCAATCGCTTAGTGTTTTATAAAATATCCTGACTTTATATCGAGGTCATCTCTGCGAATTTTGACAATGGATGGCGGCCTGTTTTCAGCTCAGATCTCTAAAACCGAAACAAAAGTGTATATAAATTAAATTTTATTTTCCCATTTAAAGCTTAAAGTTGGAATATTTGTTATTCGAACGATAACCAAGCAATGAGACTCACAGCAGCTGCAGCTTGCAATTTCGCGGCGATAAATAACGCGTATCCTCGAATGACTTCCCAATGGTGTAAAGCACATCTGAAATGGTGTGCTTGCCCAGTTTTTTTTTTTTTTTTTTTTTTACCAACCCAACCTTCGTAAAGCTGCCACTTTTATTATCCGAATACACACACGCACACATCTATGCCTGAAATAATCTAAACTCCTGCGAGCTTTTCGAATGACTCTCTGGCCACATCATAACGTTAATCAATTTTATGTGTATAGCGCCGCGGAATAATGGATTAGGTCAGGGAATAATGGATTGTAGAGTCGCGGCTTTTATGAAAAATGAACATTTTCCTATTTATAGCCGCCATTCATCGTCCATTTTGTAATTTTAAGGAAATGTATAACAAATGCCTGGTCACCAAACCAGGCCGTCTGTAAATGTTAGTCCTTCCTTGTCCTACTCATACAATTCTTAAATGATAAAAACATATAACTTTGCGCGTATAGTGCTGTAGTGCATCTAGGAAGCAAGTTTAAAATTACTTTGAATTCGCCGGCACAATGTCCGCAAACACAAACTTTTGAAAAGCAATTACGCACATATAGAAAGACTCGGAAAATTTTCATATACTTTCGTGAACAAGTCAATCCCTTAGTACTAGTATAGTAAAAGTTTGCCTTAAGAACGATAAGAAGATAAAAAGTACAAGTCGATTTACTTAACAATTGCTCCGTGAGCACTTTTCATTATTTTGCTTACTCATCCTAAGTTTCTTTCATTGCTTGCAAATTGTAATGGAGGCAGTCGAAGTTTCTTCTAGGGATCGATCACATTAACTTTTCATTTCGCTTATATTTATATTCAGATATACATTTCGGACAAGTCGAACGACTGACTCATTCCAAATTTTGTATTGAAACTTGCCTTGCTTTCCAATCGAGTGGACTCTGGATTTCAAGGCATTCCAATGATTAAAAAACTTAAAAAACTATTCGGGAGAATTTCTTAAACAATAAATAAATATTTACAAGTAATTAAAACTAATTCTCGTGCTTAACAGTGAAACATGGCAGGAAACTTGAACGAATGGAGATGAAATTCTCTTAAGATGAAAAAATTCTTAGGTCTTTTGCGTGCTTTCGATTTTTTTATCAGAATTTCGGCCATAATAGGCGGAGTAGGCCGCTTCATGGGAGTCACCGAAACTAACAGCATTACTGGACGCACCATTTTTGTAGTAATCATTATATGGTTTGGAAAAGTACGGATCCGGTCGATAAAGGTGATCGTGAGATGGCCGATCAAAATGTTCATGATGATGATGATAATATGTAGCTGAGCCCACGCCTTGTGGAGAATATTCGGGAAACGTATGCTTATTACCAAATAAACCAGAGAATATGCCTCCTCCGGTTGCACTTCCCGGATGACACAACTTGAAATAAGCAAAGAGACCAGGCAAGACGATAGCAGCCAAGCCAAGAATTTTCTTCAAGCCAACAATGCCCAATATGAAGGGCAAAAATAATAATAATTTCAATTTGAAGATTTTCAAAATCAGCAGCATCGGTATGATCATCTTCTTGAGCTTTTTCCGTTCTGTGCGAAAAAATAGAATTAGAATCAGAAAGACTTTTAAGGTATTATTCTGAAAAGTGAAATAATTTACTTATAATGGGAGCATGTTTGTCTTCGATAATATCCAATTCACTGTCGATGTCGTTGCCTATAAAACGGGCTTGATAGCGGCCGGCTTCGGTATATTCTTCGGGCACTTCTATTTCCAAAGCGGTCGACTTAATAAACCTGTTAAAGAAAGCAAGGCACGAACAAAAAGGTTACAAAAGTTATATAATAAAATACGCGAGGTTTGGATCCCTCGAAAATCGAAATAAATATATATATATATATAAACTATATGCTCACCTTTCTGCTCTCCGCAAAGCATATTTCACCATTTGGTCCCAGTCACTGTCCCCGCTACGCGGCTCCTCCGAATACTCGAAGGGCTCATGCAGTAATGACCGCTGCTGGGTTTCCGGCATTCGCACAATACGAGCAAAATCGGTTAATCTATCAACGAAAGGATACAAAGCAAAATGTTTATTGAGTTCTATCGAGTTTGTTTTTTCAAGCGCTTACGGATATTGTTCGCGATAGAATATCTCATCGAAACTATTTAAGGCTTGCGTTTTGAAACATTCCGAAAAATCGCCGCTCAAACAATTGGAATTACTTCGTGCCAAATAAGGATCATTGTCCTGACCCAAACCAAATATACTAAGAATCGAAGAACGGCCACGTGCTTCACCCACATCGATTGCCGGTGACTGCTGAAACTGTTGTTGATATTGTCGTTGTTGCTGAGGTGTCACGAAACTTTGCTGTGAAGGTTGTGGTTGGTTTTCCTTAGATTTTGCATTAACACCGGGGGTCTGATCTGGTAAACGTAGACCTTCCGCTGATGTTTCCCCAATGAACAGTATTAACAAAAATGTTAAACTCGTCAATTCCTTTATAGATAAGTCCATGACTGAAAAAAAGGTGATCACATAGCCAGCCTTTTAATTATAAATATGAAATGAAAGCTTTTAGTTAAGTTAACTAATGACAAATAAACATTTGACTGACAATAATATTTGTTTTACAGAAAAGCAAGCAAAAGCAAGGTGAGGAGACTCGTAAAATATAACGGGCAGTAGACGCCCACGTCCAAAATACTTTGTTTGTCAAATTAGATCAAGAAGAGCTGACATTAAACTACTAGAGACATAAGGTAATAGAAAATATTTCCTCTGGACAAGGCAGTCGTACATGGCTCTCTATCTTGTCTCATTGGTAAACGCTATGTTGTATCCACATTTTGTAAAATATAGGACCGGGAATTGACCTTGAATACCTTTCAAAGTATTTTTGCATGCAGAAAATCGCAAAGCCTTTTATTACTTATACGCTTCATTTACCCGATAAGGCACGTGTGTGTGTTAAGCTAGGAAAAGTTCCCGATCGCTGAAGACTGCTTGTTACTGGTAGCGAGATTTCCCAAATTTGGATTTTTAAGTCTCCACCGTTTCTTCGAAACTGTAGGATAATTTTCCAGTCCCTTAGACTCAATTTTCATCGCCTTTTTTTTTAATCTCAATTCCAACGACAATGCTTCTCGCCAACAAATCCTGAACAGGCGGACATTTGAGCTCGAAATTTCAAGTTCATTAAGAATACGTATACTTTAAGTGGGATAACTGGCGCCTATTTCTGCGTGATAGGACAGAAATGGCAAATCTATCGAATCTGTCGACCGTTTGGAGTGCCGTCTGAAGTTCTACGGTTACAGTTCGAATTTCAGTGTTTCATTTCGCTCAAGAGGTCACATCTTGACTCGTGAAGGCATATTTAGGTGCGCTGTTAGAAAACGTAAAATGTTTTCCGAAAGATTTGTGAAAATTTCCTTTTTGGAAATCTTAGAGAGAGACTGAAGTACAAATTTCCATAGGCATGTGTGTGTATGAGCAGCCAAAGATTAGCAATATCTCTTTGACACACTTTCTTCTCTTCTCAGTCATCAATCGGCGAAACGATCGGCGAAGCAATCGAGTTTCTTCTGCACATTTTAGCAGACGTTCAAAAAAACATCATCTTCATCTGAACTACATTTGGTTGTATGGAAAAAAACTTAACTTGCAAATAAACAACAAGCAAACGGACAAGCGAACAGATAAGACACTCACTCGCATACATAACGCACTTACATACAGTGAAATTAAGTTTCGTTGTCGCTTCAACACTTGTTGTAATTATCAATTTTAATAACGAGATTTTCGTCGTTTTGTTTTTACTTTCTTTTCACTGCAAGCACTATGATGAAGTCTTTGTTGTTTGTTTATCTGATTGACAGATTTTACTTTTCGTCGTTTGCGACGTTTTGTACAACACTTTTAAGTTTAATAGTAAGAGAAAACGAAATATATTAAAAGTTTAACTTTGTGCAGCGTACGCGAGAGACAAAACACAAAAAAAAGGTGCAGAGAATTTTACCTGAGTACAGTTTGTTGCTGACTGAACAACAAATTGTTTAGTTGCCCAAACCACATACGCTAACAGCATCTCAGACGTGATGATAGTAGAAACCTCAGAAGTGTGGAGTAGCACTGGATTATAGTGTGTGTAGTTGTGTGTGGTGGGTTATTATTTTATTCACATTTTTACTCATTTAAAGCATACATTCATACATACATACATACATACATACATACAGGCATAAAAAGATATATTTCAGCTTTTCACTTATACTTACTATATATATATTACATCGGCTATTACACTTACACGCATTACGTTACAAAAGTGCTTAGATTGTTTGCTCTATTTACTGTTGAATTTTTGTGGTATTGTTCACGAGACCATGGCCATGGCGATAAACAGTTATTTAAGAGGCGCTTCACACTACCACTGCCAAGGTGATCTCACCATTTACTACGGCTATTGAATAGCAATAAAAGCAAACACAAGCATGTGTGTGTGTATGCTATTAATCTGTACAAAAATACAATAGACTTCGTAAGCCTTTATTTAAAATGTTACGAATCTTCAATTCATTGGCCCATTGTTTACTTGGCAATAGGTTGTGGAGTGGCTGCTTGAGAACGGCTTGAGAACTGGGTAGGAGATAAGCGACTTTAGTTGCACGTTTCAAAATCAACTTGAGTTGAGTGATTGTTTCTCATCGAGAATCTACTTAACCCCCTTTAGAAAAAAAAAAAATTGTTTTTCTTTTTTTTTTATTTTTATTAAGAGCCCAAAGAAATACAAAAAGATTCTCTAATACGTTCAGTTGTAGTCAGACTCATCGTCTCATGCGTATGTCAACAAAGAAAAATGAACGCCTGAACGAATGTATTCGATCCGAAGCTGGTTAAATGTTATGAGATAACTTTCTTTTTCTTTGCTTATCTTCCAGTTTCAAGTCTATGTGTAATTGATTGTAATGGACGTAACGTAAAATTCCATTGTCTCTGCCATTCAGTGTTAACTCTTTTTGCTTAGCTTTGGCTGTGTGAAAAAACAACACTTTGTGCACAGAGGGAATATCAATACAAAAGTGATTTACGTAAGACACAACCTAAAGGGTTAACGTTCTCAAGTCTGTGTTAACCTCTGTCGTAATGAGGAAAGAAACTGAAAACAATTACATAATTAAATTTTAATAATTCATCGGCATTGAAAACTTATTTAACTTGCAAGTGAGCGAGAAATGCCATTACGAGGCAAATTACATTAGACTGAGAATGAATGTTTTACTACCAAACCCCATATGACTGCAAGAGGAAGATTCCCTGTGGTCTCAATTTCGACAAAATGAATAAAATATTCCTTTAAAATAAATCTTAAGCCGGTATCTGCCGATGCCAAGGAGAACATTGTAAGGGTTTGATTTTATGAGATTTTTTTCAATTTTTCATCGATTGTGGCGGATTAGGCTTTCGAGGTCTTTGCCTGGCACTCTTGGCTGCTATGAATTGTGTAACAAAACTATGACATGGTGTTGTGTGTAATACATCAACAGAAAATAAGAAAATGTAAAAATGAAAATTATTTGTTAAGAAATTGATTGAAATTAAAGTCTAAAGGTCATCTTGCAAATCTTTTTTCAAAAATTAAAAGTCCATGCATACAATGCGTCAGCTTTCGTTCCCAGTATTCCTTTCAACTTTTCTTGTAATGAAAATTCACTTCTATCTTCTTCTTCACTTACTTTAAATGTTGTTAAACTTGATGACTGGGGTTAGACGTGCAGTGCTCCCAACATGTTATGTACATAATTGAAAATAAATACTAAGCATTTGTTTCCCTCGAGCCAAACAAGTTTCGTGTATCAAAAAAAAAAAGAAAAGAAAATAAATAAAGCAAGCAAGGAATGGTGTTATTTTACACAACTAATAAAAAACTTCATAATTTTATAAACATTGCAATACTTTTTCCAACGAAAATGTTATCAAATTTTAAAAATGAAGATAGAAAATGAAATGTTTTAAAGAGTTTATGTTTTGCATAGTTCTTGTATTAAGATGAAACGAAAATTTCAGTCGGTTGCATAGACAATGGATCGATCCATTCGATGCGATCGAACAAAACTATCAATCGAAAGATTAAAAATCGCTAACGCTAATCTGTCTTACTAGAGCAACCACCGTTTCTCAGAGGAAACGGAACAAGATAAGAAGGAAATCACACTCGAGTCTCAGAAGAACACATTTCGTCCAAAGAACAGCGTGTCATCATACATGTCGTTCCTCCTCACCATTTGCGTTGTACTTCCTGCGTACTTCCGTACGCGGTGCCATGTAAAACATGGCTGGTCATGATATGAGAGTTTTTTCTACGTTTCGGTTTTTTCCCCCATTGTGGGCAAGATGAGACGGCCAGACAGACAGACGTACGGTCGCTATTACTACGAATCGGAATCTTAAGATCACTTTGAAACTCTTTTGCTTCCCGAGATCTCCAAAATAGATTCCCTTGTGTTAGCAACTCATCGATAAGCTTCCATCCTATCCATCCTATTCTTCGTTAGCGAATATGACGCTACACAAATCCCACTACATATTAACTAAATAACCATTCGTTTTATATTATATGCTTTAATTTCTTTTCATGGACGCAGTTGCGGTTTTTGCTTAAAAAAGTTTAATCCGCTATTATGTGCTCCGCGTGCTATCGTATGTTTTTCTTATCTCTTATACCCTTTTCTGCGTAGCAGCTTAAAAACTAAATTATTAAAAAATGAAAGTAAAAGTTTCGTGTGGCTTTTTCATTACAACTTGTTAGTGCCGCTTACGTATGCCTCATAATGGTTTATGTATTTTTCTTTGCTTGCTTTGCTTTAAACTACTATTTCAAAAGCACGCTGCTCTCTATTCTTGTTTCTCTCTTTCATACTTTGCACGATTTCCGTTAAAATGAATAATAGGGTTATTGACTGAAGCCATACTATGAAGCGTTGGAAATATGAGAGATTTTAAGGGTAGTTTGGGCCTGTCCATCGTTCTGGTCAATGTAGAAGCAAAATTTGCTTAAGTTTGCAAAACTCGTTTAGTTCTTTGTTAGCCTCGGCAAGCTAATGGGCCAGCTTATTCGGCTTATATCGATATGTCCTGTAAACCGTAAATTATTAATTGAAGTAAAACTCACAGCTTTTTTCCAAAGTTACTTTGATTTTTTTTTACAAACACTAAGTGGATTGGAGGATGAATCGTAGGAGCTTTTAAAATATCAAAAGAAAAGAGACGATATAAAAGTGTATTTGTTAACATTCCCTTTAATCGTGCCTAAGCTTCCAAGCGACTGCTACATAGGATTAATATTTAAGCAATAATTCATTATCTTTGCTTTTCAAGTCAAGAAGTTTCGTCTTTAATTTGGTTTTTTTGCGTGAAGCAGTAAGAGAAGGTAACTAACTAACTCAGCCTTATGATACGAGTAATTTGAACCACTCTATTGCTGTGTGTGCATACAGACTTGTGCCTTTCTGCTTTACGTGTACATTTATTGTTTTCCCCTGAAACTATGTTTCAATTTTCTTGAAAATTTCGATTCTGGCTATGTGACAAATGAAAATATAAAGTTTTAAACGAACTTGCCTTCAGACATGTATGCTTATGCGCATGAATACGTATGAATTTATGTGCAATCAAGTAACGTGGAGTGGGCACAACACATATATGTATTTTATTCAATAAACAACTGAAATACAACTGATTTTGGTTTGAATGCAACTTCTTGCTTCTATTTGGTTATATATATACATATATATGTATATATATATACATATATATGTATATATATATACATATATATATACATATATATACATATATATGTATATATGTATATATATATATATAGTGGTAAAGGTTAAGGACCTTAAGGACCGATGAATAAAGAAAATTTATAAGAAATTAAACTTTTCCCCCCATTTGTAGATGGTCCGCTTTTTCCACGTATCTGGGAGGGTGGCTTGGATTTTCTTTTCAAATATTTTTCACTTATGTGCAGAAAGAACTTTGAAGCAAAACTTTGAAGAAATATACAAAAATTTCTTAGAAGAAATATAAAATCAAATCAAAAGTCTACCCTTCTGTCCGTGTGGGCACTGGGTAATGTCTGCGGTTAACACTCTCCTGGGCGCTAAAATGAATCTGTTGGCTACGAATTCGACAAAGAGACTTGAAGTTCTTGCGAGCAGTTTAATATTGAACATTAGGAAAATCGGCCTAAGTGCAATATATCTGCAATAGTGCAACATAAGCTGACAACATCTCTGCCTTCAAAAACTAGAATTTCGAAATTTACTTCTTATTCTCCTTGTTTTTTTTAAAGAAACACCTCGTGGATGTTGAAGTTTTGATTTTTTTCGGAACTTGCAATATTTTTGCTGTGGAATTAAGAGGCAATTTATCATATCAATAACTTGTTCAATCCAGGGGTCGCTTGCTCGTCGTTGTGAACCGTACTGTTATGTTTCCCTTAAGGACGAATTTTTAATACACACATCCCCAGCCTATTACATTATCGGTCAATTGACCCTTCTAACAGGTCGAAAGAAGTCACGGCTTACGTTGATGCTTTTTTTGTGTAGTGCAGTCTCTTCGTAGGAATGCTTGTGAAAAGACCATGCCTTTTCCTCCCGAGAGTGTTGGATTATTTTTCTTTCCACCATTTTTCAGAGCAATATCCACTTTGAGAGGGTTGAGGAAAAATTCAATATTGTTGTCTTTTGCGCTTCGCTCTAACGGAACTTTCCTTTATATTACTTATGTTGCATGCACGTCAGCAAAAATCTTCCTTGATAATATTAAGTTCTGCAGTGTGCTACTTGTCACATATTAAGTTTTACAGTGTGGTTGTTAAAGTGATATGAAAAATAAAATTTTTGCCCGTAGATGAAGAAAACCTCCCAGCCCCCTTCTAATCCGGCCTAAGCTTGTATGTTCGTCTGTCTGTCTTGTCAGTAAGCACAAACTCATTTAGTTTAAAAAACTAAATTTCAGCCCAAAAATGTAGTAAAACCCAGGTTGCTGGATATTCTCTCTGAATTTGTAGGTGACTGTAGTCGGTCATAGGCGCCAGCTTTTGTTATCGCTTGTCGCTGTATTATTTATCGATTATTATTTCCTTGTTCGGAAAGTCGGGTTAGTGTTCGGCATTTCGGCAACAGAAAGTGAGGGACGCGGTAATTTGTTGACTTTTCGTGTGTAAAAAACGCGATAAACGGACTTTAAAAAATTTGATTAGAAAGTGCGTTCATAGAGCGAAAGTGTTAAGAAACGGATATCCAGAACTTTTCGATAACCTTTTTTATTGTTCTCTTTTTTTTTTAGTCGTCGTCGCTTCAAGTTAATAAAAATTTATTTAAATTCACTTACTTTTTGGCTATGCACACTCATGCAGGAAAATGTAAAAAATACTTATTTTCTTTATGATTGAAAGGAGTGCAAATAGTACCTCACTTTATTCCGATTGAATATAAACTGCAATGTCCACAGCTAGTGACACAGACTTTATATTCGAATTACCCGAAAAGAGCAAAATAAAGCAAAAACAATCTGATCATTAATGTGTTGATAAAGTTAAGTCATAGCCAATGTGGGATAAACCCCAGCGAAACCAAGGCATCGCGGTAACACGAAAGCAATAAAACAAGAGAGCATGCAGCCAAAAACACAATCCGCCTTTTAGAGGAAATATGTCAAACATCTCTATATTTATGTAAACATCAGCCGTAGACTAAGTGGAAAGAGTGCCTCAGACATGAGCGAGTTTATATTTTTTTTTTAAAAAGGCCAATGTAATAATGTGTTTAACGTTGCGGTAGGTTTTTCTTAGCCACTACACACTTCTGTTAGTTCGCTTAGAAGCAATTCAATGAGGCACATGGATAAACATCAAGAAAACTTGAGATGATCACTTAAAACATTCAGGTAATCAAGGTAAGGAATAAGGGGTCAATGAGGAATTTGACTAACTGGAAGCCCTGTCACAAATTACCAAGTGACACCACATGGTAACACCACACAAAATCGTTTTGCATACATACAGAGATATAACTTCAGATAAGACTATGTATAGAGTGAAAGATATTAAAGAACAACATAAACATAAGTAAAACCTTTTCGAACCTGACATTTGTGAAATTCTTTCATTTAGAGACCAAGCAAAGTCAATATGTCGTATATTATGTCGCACACGCGAATGAATACAATGAGCTCAGGGCTTTGAAATGAAGACCAACAGTACATCGACGAAATAAAGCTTTCTGCGGATTTGAAATAAATTGCTCTGCACTTTTTCAGATCTTGGTTACTGTTAATTATGAAAAGTAAATTTTTATATTGCGACTATAGCCGTCTTTTCTCAAAAATAACAACAATTCGTTAAGAAATTGTACCGCGAAAAATCCCCAAAACCTGAATGAATGAATTAGTAAAAGCCTTGAGATAAAGACACAAAAATAACTCGATCAGTAGCACGCGATTGAGAAACAATGAAATGAATTTGTTGTGTATTGTTAGAGGCAAACGAATGACTCATCCATCCATCATGTGTCGCCGGGGTTTCGCGAGTATTTTAAAGAGAGTCCACTTACACTTACCCACATTTACTTACACGCTCGTTAGTGATGGAGTTATGCAATTTCTCTTGAACTTAGTAAACAAACGAACGCCCGATGTTTGTTTGGACCGTAAATTAAATAATAAAACCGGTTTCACATATGAGTTAACGCGTTTTTCGCTTTACTTGCACAGCATATACACTTCACCTCAGTGCTTCCAATGTTGTTAGTAACATAAGGAAATTACATGCACAATATCTACATTGCGTCACTTCGCGTACAACAAACGCGTCGAAAAATTAACTTGAAATTTTTTTCTTCATCCCTTGATAATTAGAATAACTCAATGCCTTCGTTATGCGTGAAAATATATAAAGAAAATACTCACCTTTTACTGTTCGGAACCCATGTAATCCGCAAAGAATGTAAATCTCAAGTTTCGACTTTCTTCCCACACCTTTCTCACCGTAATTACACCAATGAGTTGGTTTACTGTCCATATTGTGTTCCTTACCAGGTCAACATTACAAAAAATTCGATATTTTGTTAGCAAATTTTCAATACAACTTCGGAAAAATCAAACAATTCCCGCTAATGCAGGCAGTATCGAGTTACGAAGTGATTGCGCTAAGCGTCATCGCTACTGAGCAACATCGATTTTTTACTTTTTAGGTTGAAGTTGTTATTGTAGTATTTACTTTATTCGACTAAATAGATAGATAGGCATTTTCATAAATAAATAAATAGCTTAATAAATATTTGTAAATATTGCAATAAAACTTAATTCATATCAACTATGGATAACGTTATACTAAAGCACAAAAAATAATTACACGCATAATTATTTACATTAAACTAAAGTTAATCTTAATAAAAATTCTATTACAATCCACATACGAGCAGTCAGGCCCTTGCTGCTCTCACTCATGTCAAAAGTTGAAAACAAAAGCAAAAAAAATTAATTATTTTACTAAGCAAACGGAGGCGGTTTTACGGGTGTCCAAAACGGAAAACGCCACCAACGATTTATTTTGAATATCGATGAGACTGTGAAATTTCCAGGCAGTTTTCCTCTTGTCGGTTGCATTACTTATGCTATCTTGGTAAAGTGCTCGTTTGTTTTCCTCCTTAAGCATATCCTCGTATCCTCAAGGGAGCGATAGCTTGACGATAGCCACAAGACAAGTCATGTTTATTTTCCTATTTACAGCTTTGTTATAATTTTACGTTTACATAGGGAATTGTGAACAGCGAAAGCATATGCATTAACGTTTATGCTACGAGTTTACGTGCTTGCACCAATTTATCGATATCATGATAGGTATTCACCATGGCTGGATTTTCAAAGTCCTTGAATTCTGTACATCTATCGAATATCTCCTCGCAGTCTGTACCGTCCTGGCCGTCCTTGGCCGCACGCATGTACTTGAAGAACCTGAGGATATCGGGATTATCTGAAGTTGGTTTGCGCAACTCATTTAATTCCCTAAAAATAGATTAAAATTTTATATATGAGCCGATGATAAAAAATCGAACAGAAAAGTATCATGTAAAAGGAACTCGTTGAACAAGACAATTGGAAAATAAAAGTTTTTAGTATTTCACTCTTCTACTTTCGTTCTATGCAGTTGCACTAGGAACAGGCAATATTTTAAGTTTCGTTTTCAAGTCTTGCGATCGCACCTACAACAGACCGAAAGTGGGCAAAGAAACCCAAAAAAAGATTTCTCCAAAAAAAATACTATTAATACTAATTGGAGTTGAAAAATTTAGATGAGCTAAGCCAATAAGAAAATAAATTTTACCAACGTTAGTTTGCATTTTGTTCCAGCTCTCATATAAGGGCTCACATGGAGCCCTTTTTTGTGACATGTCATTACGAAAATCAATAACGCATGTTATTGGGCAAAGAAGTTTAAGCCATCTGATGGTTCGCCTTGCCCCGCTACAACGTCTTCAGTTGTTTTACTTAGTTTCGTGCAGTGGTCGACAGTAAACAGTAAACAATGATTTAGTTTTTTCGTTCATCTTTAAGGCTCTTTTCGTATATAGATAATAATAATAAAAGTATTCTTTTGCTGCGTTTGCAACGTTACGCTCAAATGTCTATTCGTTTGAGTCGGAGTATCTGAAGCGCACACTTTATTCTATCGTCTTAATTTTGATTCATTCAATGCAATATACTCTTCTTCACAACACAGTTTTCTTTCTTTCTTTCTTCAAAAAAAAAAAAGAAAAAAAAATATATATTTTCATCTTTTTCCACTATTATCAACAAAACTTGGAAACTTCTCTTCATTACATGCATAAATTGTCTTAAAGATAAAACAAGCTGTAAAAAGTAATGGCAAAAGGCCCTTAAGTAATTTATAATATTCACAGCTTGCCTTTGCTTATCAGCATGTAGCTTACATTCGACAATCCCAGTGTGAATAAAAAAACGCTGCCAAACTAACATTCATTTTCTTTATCGAAATCCTCTATAATCTTTTGGTAGCATTTAGTAAAAGCTATAAAAGCTGTAAACGACTGCTTAGATATGCAAAACTAAAAGCTAATATCTTTTACTTAAATCCAATAGGTTTCTTGTAAATCTACTAAAAATAGAAAAGTTATTAAAAAAAAAGGAAAAATAACATGTGTTAACATTATTTTCCCAAAGGCTTAATTAAATTTGAAAAAAAAAAAAACTTATGATGACACAAAGAACTCTAGTGGGCTGACTTATTTGATACGCTTTATAGCAATTAAATCAAGTGAGCTTTCATAGTAAGGGCCCATAGGTTTTTGCTTCATTTGGATGATCTTTTTATTGATTCGATGAAATTATTCTACGTACGTAGGTAACGTTGGCGTTTACAATCTTTGACCTCATAAGCAGCCAAGTTAAATATTTCGTGGAAAAATTAATACGACGGGCAAAATCCTTAGTGCACAGAAGTGCAAGAGACGAAACGAAAATTGTGCTGATCATATGCATGATCGATTTGTAACGTCTTTTAAACAAATTTAAAGCTGTATGCTATCCACTCCTTATACACTCGATTTTTTGAACAATTTTGGCTAATATATCTGGTAAATGTCTAAGCGATATCTCTAAGAAATTGTCAACTAGGGCCCAGTGGAAAATTTTGTTTCATTTTTGCAAAAAACATCTTTGGAGTTACATAATATTCTGTCAAGCCCTACTAAAACACATGATAGATGACAAGAAGATAAATAAAAAAAAAAGACGTTGCAACATGAGTTAACTCAGTCGAAGGCGTAATGGTTAAATCAGATAACTTAAGCCATAAAAAAACACGTATGAATTTTACTGAAAAACGCCACGAACTTTTTTACAGTTTTAGTTGATCTTTTATTGAGTTGCGGGGGTTTATGTATGTGCTTCTGCTTCGTTTAATCGTTTGCGCCTACATACAATAAGTGTATGTGGGTCTCTTTGGCGTATACTCGTTTTTTTCTTTTCTTAATTTCGACAATATAGAAAGCAATGTAAGAAGATGCATATTAAAAATAATGTTGCCTACTTTTAGTCACGTTTGCAAATGGAAATGTTTCTCACCATTTAGTATAGCACTTACCGACTTAACTGAGCCGACACTAAATTGCTGTAAGGCGCATATTTAGCTGGACTAGCATACATTAGACAGATCACCTTTTCGCGGCAAACTTCGTTACTCGAATTTAGTTTCAATTGTGCGAAGACTGAATCTAAACGCGATAACAACGGACTATAGAAGGGATCATAATTGGAGAGCAATAAAGTTGAATCGGGTACTTTTTTGAAGGAATGAAAACGATTGATATTTGCTGGAGCGGCTGGCTTACTACGCGTTGGTGCCAACAGGCTAGAGGAGCCACCCGACAAAGAACCTGACAACGAACCGGAGTTCTTAAATGACGCCGATCCCAGGCTTTGTAAAGCATTAAGATACGAATCTTGCATAAGTTGATGCTGGCGTTCGTTTAAAGTTAAGCGTGTTCCAGGATTATTGGAATTGTACGCATATTGATTATTAACTTGCGAAGCTTCTGTAATTTTGAAAACAGAAAAGAAAAACAAAATAGATTTCTTTTATATTTCAGTCGAGAATTTCAATAATAAAACAAACCTGCTTGATTATAGGCGAAGGCGGCAGGGTTATCTTTAGTATCGTCCATTGTAACTATAAACTTATTATCGTCTTCGAAATTCAAAGTGTTATCGCGAAAATCCAACTCTTGTGGCGGCTCCATGGGTCTTATAAACAAGGGCGCTGAACCTGATGTTATACCTGATTACGTATAAAAGATGAAGAAGAAAGTTTACCGCATGAAAATCATATGATTCTTTCGCTTACCCTTTCCTATTAATTTTCCAAATGATCCAATAATGGCCGGTATAAACATAGCTATTAGCAAAGACTTGAATATTTGCAAGCCCATAAAGATTGGCCATAAAATCTTTTTTAGACCTGCAAACAAATGTGGAAAATTTTTAAAGCTATTTAATAAACAGAAAAAGCGCGCGGATCTCTCGCGGTCTGCTGAAACAAACCTGTTAAAAACAACAAACGCCCTGTTTGCAATGTGCGCGGCATGGCTTTAAACATAATTTTGCCGCTAGTGACTTTGGCTTCTCTCGGAATTCTTGAATGATCCGTTGTGTTAACGTTGCTAGTGGAATTCTTTTTCAGCTCAAGCAACAGCCCTGGCAACGGTTCATATTTTCCTTGTTCAAAAAATTTTGTTATATAATCTATTAATAATTTCTCTAAACTTTGTTGTTGTTCCCCATTGTTTTCTGCGTTAACTTTACTAGAAAGCTTTTTAACTTGTGAGTTCTTATCACCAGTGGAACTTAGGTAAGCCTTAGTGCTGGCAACTGTAGCAGCAGCAATGACAGATTGGTGTGGGTTCGCGGCTATTTCATTATAATTGAAGGATTTTGGCGTTAAAAACATTAATGGCCGTAAGTCGGTGCTGATAGGCTTAAACATCGGAGTCCGGTGTGTCAGTTCGAAGACGTTCTTCGTTACGTGCCTTTCGGGCACCGCACGCGCTTGGATTGGAGGACGGAGGTTGGCGTCATCATTATCTGCACTTCGCTGCTTAAATCTGTCCTGCATTGCAATAGACTTTATGTGAAATTTATCGTTATGCGCAGCGTAAGCTTTAAAACTGTTTGCAGCTATCGTCGGTAAAGGCAACAATAGCATAAACAGCAGAGCGCTTTGCCACACAAACCTCCGACCAAGAATCTTATTGTCATCATTTGTGAGATATGCTTGCTTTTGTCTGTAATAGCCTAAGTTCGCTTCTTGTATGTTGTTGTGTTTGTTTGCACCCAAGTTGACATTTGATGTTGTTATCGGTACAGTCGGAGTCGGTGTCACTGTTCGCGTTGACATTTTCGCTTTCTTTAACTGCATTTCTTCGGATGAATGCATTTCTTATATGGTTTTTTGTAAAATTTAAAGAGTCTTTGGAATTCAGTCATTGGGGGGTTTCTTCGTCTTTCTTTCTGTTTCAATGAGATGTTACAATGTTGCAGTAATTTATTGTACTTTATGGTACATATTAGTGTCAATCAAGTCATCTGAAAATAAAACAAGAAAATCTAAGAAATAATCGATTTTGGAATAAAAAGAGTTATGTATAATAATAAGCGTTCTTCTGAATGTCAAATAGTGAATTTTTCAATTGTTGTTGTTGGTGTTCTTACCAAAGTTTCATGTTCGTTTATCTTCACTTGAATTTAAAAGCTTATGTCGAGGTCTTTTTATTTACAATAACTCGTGTTTTAGATACCAATAAACGAGGAAATTGCAGTTATCTTAAAGCGAATCTTGAACTTGCATCACCTCAACTCGGAATCAAGATGAAGTTTTTTCATAAATTTTCCTGTAAAAGCCCTTCTTCTTGGTCTTCTTGGATTGTAAAAATTGTTGCTCCAAATGTTTATAAACATTTACAGATCCGTCGCAGATTACAAGCTATTAGTAGCATTACTTTAAAGTTTAATCGTATGATAATTTAAAAATTTTTTGTACTCAGACTGCGCTTGCGAAGGAATCACACTTTTTTTTACTTACACTTGATTTGTGCTCGTCTATCAAAAATATATTCTTGAACATTCCGCTTTGGTAAGATCAATTATTATGAGATAGTAAGAGGACAGACGAATGTACTGATAGAAATACGTGCATGCATGCATGCACGTACACATATTATGTCACACTTAACCAGTTAACTGTGTCGGCCTCTTTAGCGGCATACTTGTATGCTCGTCAAACAGAGTACAGTGCAGATAACTTGAACATTGCTTCTCAGGTATGAATATGTTTGTCAACACACTTATGAATATTCGCAGTATGTGGATGAATAATAAACTTAAGGCATTCATTCCACTTTCCGATTCTAGGTGCTTTGGTATCACGCTTTTTTGCTTTCCATTAGAGCAGTGGTTTCCAACCTTTTTGTACCGGCGCCCCCCTTTTTAAAAAAAAAATTAATGCGCCCCCCTTTCAAAAACAAATTGTTGCGTCCCGTTAATTTATCTATCTGGTTATATCTGGTCATTGAAGGAATCGCGGTTCTCAGTTCCTTTTCAATCATTAATCGAGATCGATACTTTGTTTTTAAGACAGCTACTGTCGAAAAACCCAGTTTCACATAGGTAAGATGTTACAAATGGCAATAAAATTTCTAGAGCTTTGTTTGTCAAAGTAGGAAAATCGTTTTTTACTCGTAGCCAAAGCGTAACAATATTATTTTCATCTCGAAACATCTGCTTTAATGTGCTATCACTAGATAAGTCAATTATCATTTCCTGCTTACTTTGACTTTTTTGGTTTGTATTTGAAAATGATATTTTGTGGCCCCACAGGTTGGAAACCACTGCATTAGTGTTTCTTGGGAAATGGAAAAGTCCCGTGATATTCAAATGCATCAAATGCTTGCCATGAAATGCTGGCAGATGTTGGCTCGGCCACTAGTATTAGTTAGTACCGACAAACACAAGAAAATAGTGTTCGAAAATTCTCTTATGATCATGGGGGAAGATGGCTTAGAGCATTGTCAATTTATTGGCGGAAATCTGTTTAACGTTTCAGCGACGAAACGTTCACTTGAAAAAAATAAGACGCTTTCTTCGAAAACTGCGCGAAACAATTCCCTCCAATCCAACCCGTTAATGTCACAAAAATGATTTCGAAACTTATTTTATCGCCAAAAAAATATTTCAATTTCTCACATTGACCCATGTAGTGTTGTTGGCGTCGACCTAGATCGTACAAATAGAAGCTTTTGAATGCTATTGAAGACTATTTATCGAAAACAAAGGACAAACGCCCCTAATTGCGTCTGCTGCTCATTTATTTACACGCACAAAAATTTTACATTCAACGAAAAGTGATACAAAAACAATTTACTTTAACGAACGCACGATACGATGTAAAGACCTTATGAAAGCGATCAAATCTGCATCATAATCATCCAGAAAGTGGAAAGATCGCGACAAATGGGCGGTTTGTACGGAAGCGTCTGTGTTTATTATCGTCAGAGGATTTTCATCGCTTGAAGAGCCAATAAATTGAACGATTTGCCCGTCCATTGTTTCCTCGTTTATATTGCAATTAATTGCTTTGTTTTGCATATCAACATCGATCGTCGAATACGAGGCGCTAAAATTTTGTTGCGGGCCCTTGCAATCCTGGTCCAGTTCGCTTTCGCATTTTTGTTGGACTGTCTCACTTTCAGGCGTTCCATTGCTCCCTCTTTCAATTTTCATTTCCGAGCTATTTCGTTGTTCTGGTGCTTCAAAGCGAGGATTTTTATGGATAATAACAGCGCTGAGTTGATCCTTCTTAATAGGCACTTTATTTTCGGGACATTTCTTCTTAACATAGTATGAATCATCACCATCGGAAGAACCACTGCTTATGGCGTCGAGCAAATCGGACTTTTTGACTCTTATTGGTCGACGACGTTTACGGTCGTTTCGCCTGCGTGTTGACGTGGAGGGCGAATCGTCATTCCAAGCCTTTGCCACTAACAAATCGATTCCTGACAACGGCTTGCGACAACGCGTACAAATTCCCCCCTTAGTCCGCTTCTCAGAATTTTTACATAATCGTGGCATTATTCACTTATATAATTTTGTGTATATTCAAAAAAAAAAAAAAGAAAAAAAAAGGGCGAAAAAAAGGAAGTAAATACTATACTAGAATTTTTTAAAATTTTTTCACGCGAAAGCATATGTATATATATATATACGTAGCTGTAACTTATTTTTAATTTTCAATTTTTTCACATTTGATTGGAAATAAAGCAAAGGACAACTTGATTGAAATTTTTTGTGACATCACAGCTTGCACAGTGGTTTTCGTAAACGATGCCTAGCTAAAGGTATGTTTTTTTCCTAGCAGAGATACTGACTGGATACAGCATCACACCGAGATTCTGAATTGATTTCGACTATTTTATTATACTCTACAACATTTATGTTAAGGGGACATTAACTCTATAGAGAGATTGATTGAGTTAAAGCTGTCTGTCCATCTTTCTGTCTGATATCTGTGCATTTATATTTGCATTTAAGATCGCAAGCTTTAATGTACGTAAAGGAAATATCGGGCTATCTTTCTATTTGGTTCCCACATGCCACACCATTTAAAAAATACCGTTATATTCAGAAAAAGTCTGTGTGTGTACATATATATCAGAAAAGGAATCATTTTTAATATTTTCTTATTAAATCTTATATTAAGTGTATTAAATTCGCAGACACTAATTGGGTCTTCCAAACTTGGACAACATCGGTTCACGCTTTGAACATAACACAAAAAATAAGAGAATGCTTTAAAAATAGTTTTGAGCTTGTAATGTTTGAAATTGTGGTATGCATAAATCGAGGTATTTTAAAGTTGTCATTGTGGCATCATAACGCGGCGAAGAACGACGAATGCCGATCGCGAGAGGAAATGCAAATAATTGATATTTTTTCTCATTCCTTGAAAATTCTTGCGATCCGTACCACAAAGCTTTCCAACTGTAACTGCGACATGTGTCCTTGCAGCATATAAAGCAAATTGCAATTTGTAAGGTACCGCGTCAATTATCCAATCCGTGCAGCAATATATAAAGAATCTCCTTCTAAGTTTCTATATATATAATTTTAGATAATTTGAAATGCGAAAAATAATCAAACAACACGATTTGCGTAAAACAAACAATCGTATATAGTTTACTTATATTGCAAGTTTTATAATTCCGCCCCCAAGCTACGCGATTAATATCAAAAAAAGATATGAAAAAGTGTTTTATATAAATACGTTTTGAACGCGCACCCCCAACGTTTTGAAATCCTCTTACAGGTGGATCTGTATCCGCACGAAGTGACATCCAGACTTACTATAGTAAAATATTTATACAAAAGTTTTTGTGTCTCTCTCACCCCACAATATGTTCATGAGATATAATTTTTGATATTCTTCATCTGAAAGTATGTAAAGAAGATGAAGTGAGCATTTAACAGTCGCCCTGACTCGAATGTAATGGTTTTTCTCCTTTGATTGCACATTTATGGTCGGCAGGATGGATTGAAACAGTATGCATGCAAAACACGATACGAACGTTGTTTGTATAATCGAAACACAAGGAAAACGTAAAACATTCCATGCATTGCTGCTCTGTTTAGCAATAACACGAAAGGCAACAACACACATATAGCAATGAAAACATATCAAGAAAATGCCGCGAAGGGAAAACAACAGATTAGTTCTGCGTTGTCAGTGATGCAAGGACCGAAGCAAGCCTAACTCCGAGGTCCATTAAAATATTTTAACTACCCGTTTAGGTATTTAACCTTCTAATTAGCTAAATCAAAATATCGGCCCGACAAGCGATCTTAGGACGAAAATCACAACATAGTTAGAGAAAGATATGGCGTGAAGATGGAGGCCTAATCCTTACAATGAATGAAGCAAGTCCGCCTAAGGACTAATCTAATATTCACCATCCACCACCAGTCATCGAGAATTTTCTTTTTAATAATGGCTTTGGTGATTATCTTCTCGGCTTAGTTTTTGTAAAGTAATTTTTCGATGAAACTTGAAATGCTCGTCTAGATCGATCAGCCTTGTAATTGACATATGAACGTCCCCACTTAGCTTTTGAGACCCAAGTCCAACTGAACCCCAGAATTCTGTACTGTTCCAGTATATTTGATACATCGCTCTAACCGTCTGAAGAGAATTTGCGCAATAGCGGTTTGGGAACATATCGCGGATGTACTTTATCTGAAATGAACACAAAAATCATAGTTTTCAACTAAGTCTGTTGTTGTCGATAAGAGCCAGCTTATGAGAAGCAATTACGCATCGTACCACATATAGTGCGTTACCTTTCGGATGCAATGCTTTGTCATTTAAAAAATTCATAAATTTTTATGACAGATTTAATTGAGTTATTTTCAAATCGGTTTTTGATTTTAAGATCGTAAAAATATTTTTGTTCAGACATTAACCTATTTGCTTATTATGGCAAACTTAATGAGATATGTAATCGTTTATTACGTTCGCAACACTTTATTCGAAATCCATTTAAATGTGGTGTGCGAGCGACGCATTAATGTCGTTTATATAAATTTCAATATTTTCCTTGATTTTCACAAAAGGAGAAAAATTTGCTGATTGCTGCCATCGTTGTATTGGAAATGTACCCACTGAGCGCTAACGTACGTACGTACGTACGTTTGATATTGACATGAACATATTTTTGCGTTAACATGCTTTTGATGTATTTGTATAAACATCAATAAAAATAATTAAATCGTGTTTACGTACATATATATTTTTAAATTTAATTTATTTTCGACGTTTTTTTTTTTTTGCAGAATATCATCGTTTCGTTTGAAGTGAAAGCTAACAACAATTTCCGACACTGCAGGTGGATGATGTAAGCACCAGAATTGAATTGCTAAGGTAAGATTATTATAATCAATAAATCATTCATTCGCACCGACTCAGCTAAGCCGTACCCCTTGTTAGGGCCAATAGCATTTTAATCTTTCAAAGTACGTAAGGTCCTTGACAGCAGCAGACTTACTTATACGTAACTTAGGAAAAATTAACCAACTTTTGGATAACAGATGGACAGTGTATGGCATGATAGATTAAAGTGTATTTCACTGAACGAGACGAAAGGCTTTTCAATATAAAATTTTCTCATTGAAAATTTCATACCTTCTTTGAACCGCAGTAAGTGCGTGGACAAATGCTAATGGAAAATATAAATACTTTGCAAATATACGGATACGTCTTTATCACACACCGGGGCACGGCCCTACCTAAAAAAAACAATAACAGAAAGGTTTAGTTTCTTCGCGAAGTGTCATCGTAAAATTTTGGGTTTCAAATCAGTGTGTGAAAGACAGAAAGATTAAATGTCCCGGTCCTTCGATGGTGATTATGAAATAGATCGCATTTACGTGCCGGACACAAATTAATTGAACCCACATGTCTTGAGATCGTCACTACGCTTTCAGTAGGTGTCTAAAAAAGAGTCCTCTTCTGCTCCTCCTCAAGTCCTCAATCAAACTTTTTCGCTTAATAGTTAATATAGGACACGAAATTATAAGAAAGGATTTTACCTACACTTAACAATATTCAAGGGGTGAATAAGCTTCGCCGGGTTTTTCAGAACTGAAAATGAACTCTCTGTCTGGGCTTTTCACATCTGCACACAAAAGAGAGCCTTTGTTGAGGGTTTTTTTTTTTTGGCCTTAGAAAGTTGTATTGATTCCACAACGGTAAGGTAACTTACTTTGCCATGTGGAGCTTAAAAGTAGTGCTTTCATGCGGAGAAGCCACAGATTCTTTCAACACACTCGGTATCAGTATCGGTATCAGTTACAGCGACTCGAGAAACCAGCCAAAAGCGTATTCCTCAAGCTGTATTAAAATTTTTGGACCCAACCAGCTAGACCATCCCAAGGTTGCACACATAACACAAACAAAAGGACATATGTAATAGATAGTCATAGGGTGTTTTGTGATATTTCCGCACCTATCTGAGAGAAAGAGAGAGATAGAGAGAGATAGAGAGAGACATTGTACAATGGTTTTTTTTTTTTTTGCTACTGTTGTCAGTAACGCATTTATATCGACCCCACTGTACTTCGCGAGTTAATATCCCGCTCACGTAACATTTATACGAAGCTATTTGAAATAATGATATAATAATAACAATAATAATAATAATTCATTTAAGGCATTTCTCTCATTTTAATATAAACCTTTGGTAGATGAAGAAAAATTAATTATTAAAATAACACAACACATGTCGCTTTTAAAGCGATTGCTTTGAAGCAATGTTTGTTGAACTTCAACGAAGCGTTGAAAATGCAAAACGCATACCTCTCGCATACTTCGCAGAGGCTAAAGCAAACTAAAGCAAGCGCGAAGCTGCAGTGAAACGAAAGTGAAAATATTGGCTTTACTTAGAGCTTATTCGGCTTTTGCTATGAAAGTACACTTATTTTGATCTGTTTAAATGTGAACTTAAAAGTCATCTTTAAATTCTGATTAAAAGCCGCTTTAGAGGGTTTTCGCAATAAAATAAAACACATTTAAAAACTATACATGAATGACGGACATCACGCATAGACGAGAGCTAAGCAAGCGTTTTAACTAAACAAGAACTTATCAGAGATAAGTTTCATCTTTCTATCCCCATTCTGGCAATCCTAGCAAAATGACAGACGGACGAAACTGTAGATTAAGATGCCACCCCAAGTCGCATACGAAAGAAATGGAATAAAAAACACAATTTCGATAATCCAGTGGTAGTAAAAACGATTCATGGCGAAAAAGAAAGAAAACTACGTTAGGAAAAATTTCATTGTTGACAACAAACAAACAAAAACAACTTCAAATAAAATAAATTTAACTTTAAAAAAAAAATCATAAAATGCTCAAGATTTGTCCTAAGATGAATACAAATTCTTTTCATTGCATTCGTTTAAAATGAACGGCACCTTATTCTTCTTTCTTTCATAGCACAATGAAGATACGATGATGATGATGATGATGATGATGATGATGATGATGATGTTATAATTTTCATTCATTATGATTAAACTTAAGACACATACTTATTGTTATTTATCAAATAGACTGACTGACTGTAAGAGCGAATTATTTTGGAGAAGAAAAAACTCGAAATTTTTGTTTTCTAATTCAATGAAACTTAAATTTGCACACACACACACACGCACACACGCACACACACATACGCAAAAAATGAAAGTGAAATCGACAAAAAGAGCAAAATGAAAACAAAACACATTTTGTAATTTATAGATATTAGCGAAAAAGAAGAAGCAAAATCCGTATACCACAATATGTAACACAAATAAGAAAAAGCTACACGATAATCCAATGACTGAGTCAACTAACAACACAGAGAGAGAAACAAAAAGTCACGTTCAATAAACGCAATCGATAAAGATCGTAAACGCCAGCCAGCTTTTATTTTCCTTTCCATGCCATTCCATGCTATAAAAATATAACAGAATGCAGAAAAATATAAATCGACCGCAGAGAAAATATTAAGAGCGTTCACAAGACTTTGCACGTTATGGAAAAGCAAACGCGCTTAGCTGGAAAACAATTTCATATTCGTTTGTTACCACCAATAATCCAAGTGACACGTTCTTCTCAATTACACGCACTTTCTAGACTGAATCATGAATTCATGGAATCATAGGTGATGCAAAGAAATGAAGATCCCTGCGTATTGGCTCAACTTGTTGATGACCCATATTTGATGACGATCGTTGATTGTCGCTTCTGTAATGATTCAGTTGAGTTTCTAAGCATAGTAGGAAATGTCCTAAAAAATCATTCCCAACGCTGCAAGCATTGTAAACTGCGAGGGATGAACAACCACAGAGGATCTAGCGCTCAGTGTTTAAAGATATCGATGTCAATGCTTTCCTTATTAATACTTATGCCCACAAACACAAAAAATTTCATAACATTTTGCTTTAGAAGGCTTTAACGTACCTATCAAGCTTCTCAACTTAAACTCTTCTCACGAGTACCGATACCGATACCGATAAAACTATTTTTAAGAAAGCGAAATGAAAAACTTGATGTGCCGTTTACTGTTATAGCTCTGGTTAGACATATATATATAGAAATGATATTTCTTCCACGGTGGCCTTTTTTGCAGGGTCCAAACGACGGACAAAGACACGTACAGATGAACGTCGTTGTTGTGTTGTAGAACTTCTACGACAATACATGATTTCGCTGTTGCAAACGAATTTGCGAAACTTCCCTTTCGATTCAAAACGCACACGCACATAGTTTAAGAGCACAGCACAGACAAAGTTTTTTGAAGATAATTCTTAAGAAACGCATATATCTTCTTGTTTGTTTGTTTCCATTACTTCACTGCTTCGCCGACGAACTGAACTGATGCAACATTTGTCCTTTTTATGTGTAACGCCCAGAAATCCCGTAAAGATTCCAAATCAATCTAGTGACATTCGCCTATGTCCATCCGTCCGTCCGTACAAAAATTGAGATAGAGTGCAACGCTTTAGCGTACATACAGTCTCTTAGTTCCGAGCCACCCCAACAACGGGCAAGAAGATGTACTTTCCTTAAAAACATTCTATTAAGCCATAGCGAGATCCTTATCGAGATCCGTCGAGAAGGCGGCCGTCTAAACGTTGGTTGGAAAACCTTTTAAGCATATAAAAAATCGATTGCTTTTGCATATTTCGCTTTTTTCCTTTAAATTTAATTTAGTTGCGTATCGACGACGAGGCGTTTCAAAGCCAGCGAACAAGACTTTCTTACTCGTTTCTTTCTATATCCGTTAAAACTATTGTTTTCTAGGGAAATATTTTTCAATAACACGTTTCTTGTAAAATTTATATTTTTATTAGGAAAGAGCCTCAAGTGCAGCATAATTTCAAAGCTAGTGGTTTATGTGGCTTTTTAAGGAAATTCTTTGTAAACTTGAAATCTCGTTGCTACAGAGAGAGAGAGAGTTGCGTGATCAAACACAAACACATACGCATATGTATTTGCTTTTATATGCATATTTTCTTTCCTGCTTCATTTTATCGACATTGTTGTTGCTTTTATTTCTATTTTACTTTTTCACATTTTTTTTTTTTTTCGTTTTGTTGGTTTTGTATTTCTTATACATAAACACACAGTGGCAATGTAAGGAACTTTCTATCTATTTACTGAAAAATTTGCTACAAAAATCCACTTCAACCTCTTCGCCATGCAGTGCCTCAATGATAATTGCAATCGATATATGGACTATGGATTATAAAAGTAAATAAATATTAAAATATGTACGTGCATAGATGTACACCTATCCGAAGGCAATTATTTTTTATTATATTATTATTATTATCTATTTGGATATGTAAAAAGTGACTTTTGATTTTTTTTTTCTATTTGTTTTCGTTACTTTTTCCCATTTTCCTTATCGTACCTATTGGTGTTATTTAAAGAATAAGTTTGTAATTGAAGCGCGTGAAAATCGTTTGTATTCGTAATCACAGCATACAAAAAAAAATCACAGCATAAAAAGAACACACAAACTAAAGTAAAATTAAAAAAGTCTTCTCAAAATCGTCTTAAACAACAAAGTAAAGCTTTAGCAGATTGTATGCTAAAACTTATCTGCAACACTCTCTACTTTATCCCATTTCTATATGCAGATATAGCCAGGGGCATATAGATAACATATATTTGAACCGAAACTCGAAAGTAACGTATTTTAATAATGTAAGGAAAAGATTGCAATGATTCGCTGAACACATTCTTTAGCTTTATTATAAGGAAATAGAAAATGAAACGCTATCGGTTTGTCCCGGATTTGATCATAAATATGTTACAAAAAATACGCTAAAATAAGTTATCTTTAGATAGCACTGTTGCTGATAACAGTTTGACTGGCCGACTTGGCGCGGGGAAGCAACAAACAAGAAAAATGGTTTATTAGGTCTATTAAGACGGTAAGGAAGAAAACTTTTCACTTGAGTAAAAAACTCATGCAAAGAGCTTCAGGGAAGTAGTGCCCTCCGCAAAAGACAAGCAATGATAGATGCTCGGCTCGACATAGAATACAAAATATTGAACAAGCCACAAAGAGCAAAAGCGCATCCATTTGTAACCATTTCTATGGTTTAAATCAATTTTCTTTTCTCGTTGAGGAATTTTCTGCTTTTCAGTTTTGCAGCAGTTTCCTGCAGCAGTTTTTGTTTTCATTGGACCAATTCTTGCCCGTTTTTTTTCTCCTTGCATCCTTTAATAAATCGGGGCGTTTACTCTCTCAAAGGGAGCACAGGCTATTTGTATAACTACGGCAGCTTTAAAGTCCATATACTGGACTTAATGAAGCCGTTATGCAGTTCAGCAAACACTGTGTGTGTGTTTCTCTACAACATGTTTCGATTGCTAGTTTGCCAAATATACGGGAAGTCTGTCGAAGTTTCTTTCTAAAAACATGCACACCCGCACACACACACACATGTGTGTGGGCTATAATATTCCTCCACCGTAGAAGTGTAATTATTAAGCTAAGAGAACAAGTGCTAGTAGCCTTGGGCATCATTTTGAAGATTCAATCGTATGCAAACTCATGTGCAAAGATTTATATGAGGTCTTATGTATATACAAAGATTTTATGTATATTTGGAAATTTTGAATTATTTTTTATTACTCTTCAGTTCTTAACAAGCCTACAACACTTTAAAATTTGTTGGTTTTACACGATAATTATGCAATAAAATCGTAACGCTTTAGACATTTATTTCCTTTCCTCACTTATGGTTTTGTTAAAATTGTAAAATTGCTTAAATGCTGGAGAAATTTCATATTAAAATTAAAATTTAAATGTAATGGTTTTTTTTTTTTTTATACGCATAAAAAGAGAGACAAAGCAAAACAAAAAACATTTCAGGTTGAAAGGCTTAAGATATCATTGTCATCAGCATCGAGAGTCCGACACTGATTGGATGGCCGCCATAAAAAAATATTCACAAATTTGGCTTTCATTTCTAGAGCTACTGAAATTGAACAACCACCCGCCAAAATCTCGTCAAATTGTGATACTTTCTTTTCCAAAAAAAAAAAAGAAATAAAAGATAAGAAATCAAGACAAAATGAAGAGGAAATTTATTTTTGGCTTAGCTTGATAAACATCGTGTCTTATATTATTTTGCTTTGAAAAACTTGACATGCAAAGCTTACATGTCGTGCATCATTTGATTTCCATCGGCCAGCGTTTACATTCGCTTATACAATACATAAAGCAATAGATAAGAAAGCGTCCGGGCAAAGCCACGTTATTCGTCACTTAGAAAAGTGCAAAACACTTCGTTAAATGCTTGCACTTTATTAGGACCGTACTCGCATTGAACCCCTGAATGTGGCATTTGCACAGAGTCTTTCCTTCCTCACGGTACTTTTGCATACTCCATGTATGCTCCATGTTCATGTAATGGTTTTTAAACCTGCTTTTATAACGCACGGAAAGGTCTTGACTACTAGTGCATTAGTAGCAGGAAAAATATTTACAGTAATTTAAAAACAATCGAACCACAATCAAAAAGGGGGAGAGATTGACTTACATTTTTCTAATGAAAAATGCTGTGGACAGAGCTACTTACTTACTAAAGACAAGATGTACCACTGCTTGATTTCACTGGCATGTGATTCCATTTATTAACTGTTAGTGCTATCTGATGCTGATATTATTTTACATTACATTTGACTGACATATCGATAAAATATATGAAAAACAAATAAAAGAGATTTGAAAAGTTTGACAACTTTATTGTTTCCTGCAGATGATGCATGGAACGGATGTACAGATGAACAAAAGTTCTTTTCAAAGAAATCACAATATTTGCTGTATGTTGTCGTCAAATAAAATGTGGCCGGTGCCGCCTTGGCAGACTTGCCAAATTTAAATTAAATTATTCAAGACATGGAAAAAATTGTTATCCGCTTATCTTAAAATCGATGATTTCTTCCATCTCTTGGGAAATCTTAAATTTGTCATCCACTACAACTAAGTAGAGTTGCAATTTTCTTGAAGTTTCTTTCCTCTAAGAGAGTAGAAAACAGTGCGCTTCAAGTATGCTTCAAAAGCTAAGAGCTGGAAGTGCGGGGAAAAGTTCATCAAATCATTCATAGTTTTTCAGTAAACTTGTCTCGGTTGTTTAAACAAAAAGAAATCTATTGTGTGGTGCGCGTTAACGTCGTCGTCCGAATATTGACAGGTTTTCACTTTATATGCTATACGTAATCAAATGCTTCGTCATATGGACGTTTGCTTCATTAAAAATGCAATAAACCAACGCGGGGGCATTCGGCCCCAGAATAATTTGTAGATTTTGGTCATCAAAACAGACCAAGAGATAAGAGACAAATATTAAAAAATTCTTTGCTCAAAAGCGCTTTAATTGACACGAATTGAATTGTTGTTCACTGACACGCGTTCATTGCAGTTTAATTGTGTAATTGTATGACTTGTATGACGCAATGACTTTCATATTGAAGAGGCGGGTATATTTCAACCTATGATACTTAATTTGTTACGAAAATTGAGTCCAGCATGGCCGGCCTAATGTATCGATTTGTCAGGCATAGGCTTGAGAGCGAGACAGGCTTGGAAGAACAAGCCAAAGTGTCTACGCTCAAATACTTATTTATTTTAGATTCATGTTGAAGTGTCGATTATGTTGACAGCAAGCTAAGGCAAACTTACAACTACGGGTTTTGAGATTTTGTGCGGTGTTGAATGAAATACCGCCGCACGTCTTTATTATTTAACTATCAGAGGAAACGGAGTGAAGAAGAAATGCGGATGCAAAAGTCTTTTCTTATTAGTCATAGCCTCTCACAAGCATGTCTGCATATTAGTTGAACGATAAGTTGTTTTGAGAATTTTTCACAAGGATAGAGTTGATGATGTTCTCGCAAAATATTCGTAAAATTGTTCATATCGTTGTAAAGCTTCGTCCAATCAGCAACACTCAGCAACAAGTGGAACAAATTTTGAAAAAACCAAAACAATTAGTATCGGGACACCATTGCGATTGCGATGATTTATTATTTGGTTATCTTCTAAAGGGGATCAGTGGACATAACGGATGATCATTAACATTAAATAATGCGTTTCATATTTGAAATTTCCAAATTTCCAATTTGAGAAAATATGCGAATAATTTTTTAATATTTATTTCGGTTACATTCCGAAGCATTATAACAGCAAACCAAAAAAAAAGAAAGGAAAACAACAAAAAAGGGATCATAAGCAATTAAAAAGTTGAACGCAAACACAAATTTCACCTTTCATACATACATACATACATACATACATACATACATACATACGTTCATAGGAAAAGTTACAAGAAAAAAAAGCCATAACAAAACTCACGCTTCTACTTTCAATTTCGAAACGAAATGCGAACAATGCCCTTAAAAACTTGTCCAAAAACCGAACGAAATTGAAAAGTTTTAACGGTAAACGGTAAACGCGCATATCAAGGCACGTAGCAGCTAAGAGATGATTTAACTTTTCTGTTTCGCGTTCGTGTGATGTGCGAACATGTACGTGTATATGTTTTTGTGTATATTGAGTTTATTGTACTTACTTCACTAGACACTAACACAAAAAAGAAAAAAGAAAAGAAAAAAGAAAAAAGAAAAAAGAGCAACAAAAGTCATGCAATAAAAATTTTAACTTTTTAGCAGACCACACAAACAACTCAGGCTAGAAGATATACGCGGGACAAGCAATTAACACTCACTCACTCACTCACCGTGCCACTGGAAAACTGTGATAGTTTGTATGTTAATAAGCGTATGTGTGGGTAGGTGCGTGCATGGCTACTCAATCAATTTAACAACTTTTCGCACTTCGTTTTTTTTTTTTTTTTATTTGAAAACCTCCCAACCAGGATCTCTTTCGGTGCTCGTTGTCGTAATAAATTATGCCAAATGTGCAACAAGGGCATCAATCGTCAACATTGACAATGCAATCATCATCATCATCATGATCATGACACTGTAAATGAACGCATTGCGTTCCTTTCACTTTAAATAAATAAATCGACCACCACAACGGAAACCAGCTTTTTTTCACGTTTTCGCAAATTTTCTTTATCTACGAAGATGTAATTTTTGGCAGATCACTTCTTCTTCTTGTTGTTTCTGTGTTGCGCTTTAATCACATATAACACGATTTCTTTTCTTCTTATTTAATTAACTTGCAGTATATATATATATTTAAAGATAAATGAAATGAAAAAATTTAATTTCAAAAATTATTTTAAAAGTAAAAATATTCGTTCTCTTTAGCTTTTATCTACACTTCTTCAAATGGACAAAAACAATATTTGCATGATTACCGTTATTGCTATACGAAGCAAGTAAAGCTTGACCGATTAAAATGTCAGTTTGTTTAGATTTAATTGGAATTTGACAGACAGTAGCGCGTGCCAGTTTTTTATTTTTTTTTTTTATTTATTTTGTTTTTGGATTTTTCTCGTAAACGATATTTTCACTTCATTGGTGTTTTTCCGCTTTCAACAACCGTCTCATGGCAGAAACATTTCTTGACTATTTCCGAAGCCAGACTTTAGAGAAAGCTATGCTTCAACCAAAAACCAAACCAAACTTAGCCGGCAGCCTTTAACCGTTTGTGCAAACCAGCTGTTGCTTTTATGACGTAGTGTAGTCATGACTGGCTTTTACACGTTCAACCGTTTATGCATTTAAGAGACAACTGAATATTTAAGAGAGCGCTAATAACTTAAAATCGCTTGCACGTGTATGTGTATGCGTGTATGCCTGTGTGCGTGCGTGCTATGACAACAACACAACAAGTGTTATTCTGGTTTCGCAGTCATATGATTTCTCATTTCCCTTTAGGTGACGTGTGTGTGTCATGACTGCTCTATACTGAAAGTTGATGCTTCGCATTCTATGCATTTTTAACCATTTAAACATTTTACCGTGACATTGATGCACGTCAAAAAATTAATAATTATTCATGTTTCCATGGCGCACATTAGTGCAATGCAATTACAATTCACTCGTAGTCCATCGAGAGTTTGCGTGCCAAGAGTGTCATTATCTAAAAAAAGCACTTCGCGTGCTCTCTTTCTTTCCATTACGTACAGTAGATGACATTTTACGGTAATGAAATAATTGCTTAAATATTATAAATAATAGAAAAATTCATTAAAATGCTTAAGAAGTCGTTTCGAAAGGTGATTCGAAGAACGTGTTAACGCAGTCACTTATAGATCGTACTAAGGAGTAGGAGGAATGACACAGGGACGCTCAAAGATGACATGAAATTTAAAATGACAATTCTTTTTGAGAGACAGTATACCTGCAGACCATTTAAACGTCCTAAAGGATTACGACTCAGTAGTCTTGAGAGACTGTCTCACTGTCTGATTCACTTATTGGCATTGTTCGCGTTACACTTCCTTTCGAACATTAACGTATTATCAATACTAAGCATAAGCAGAGAAGGTTTTAAGAAGCATTAAAGTGCAAAACCACAAAAATAGGTTGACTTTAAAAGAATTTTAAGAAAATTTCCTTCGCAAACGTGACAAATTTCTTAGAAAACAATGATTGAAATTTATCGAGAACTTTCATCGTCCCGGTACCTGGATGTAGCTGCACTAACATCGCACAATATGAGAACTTTCGTTGGCCTTGTGCAACAAACTGTTGAGTGTTTTTGTGTCTGTCATAAATCAAGTGGACTCAACTAAACGGATAATATGCGTTGATAGGCTACGCATACGTAACATTTTTGTGCTAGCATTTGCCTACAGTCGAAGGAATAAGGACGTATGCAGTTTTTTAAAAAGTTCGCAACACACCCAGGAGTGAACTTCACACACCTTATAATATACTATATCAAATCTTGAATCGGCCTAGGCATGTCCGTCCGTTCGTCTAGCTGCAAACATTCTTAAAGCTACAAAATACAAGGTATCGGCTTAAGATATGATAAAAACCTGGCAAGTTCTTGAACAAAACCCGGTATAGAAAGTGGGCCGGGTTGATTAAAGGAGACGACCACAAAGCAACATCAACTTCAGAAAATTGAAACATTGTTCATTACTACTCACAACGAACAACAGATAGAACGATGAAAAGTGTCACGGATATTCTATGTCCCATACTTGCGCAAAAGTGAAAAAAACTCGTCCCTGCCCGCCCAATATTATCGAGTTTTCAAACTTCATTGATCTCGTGTTTATTTTGAAATACAAAGTAGTGGGTATAAAAAACTCGCCCACAGCTGCAGAAAACAATTTTCTTACGGCTTCGATTGTGTTTTCACCTTTTAGCGCCATCGTGAATTATCATTACGTAGGGAGTGTTCAAGAGATCTAATGTAAACCTACCATAAATCACTTCAAGTTCTTATGGTAAGAAGAAAATGTGCGCATTTCTCGGTTGCGACAAAACGAATCACGAGTCAAACATGAGAAATCTCACGTAGTGCGTTTTAATTGAGCTTAAAACTCTTTAAGTCTGCATATCGAGTAGATGCTGAACATCTCAAAATTCCAAACCTCTCATAAAAGAATGAAACTTCCAGGTGCCGTGATATTAAAAAACTAACGAACATTAAAGACCTTCACTCAGTTTTGTATTCGCTTTAACTGAACTCATAGCGCCCGTAGTAAACTTAAAACGTAGTCCGGATAATAAAGATAAATAATGTTGTCCCAAACTCGCTGCTCAGTATTCGCTATTAATTTATCCTCTTTCGCTTGTTCTGTTCAGTAGTAACCGGTGTAACATATGTTTGTACTCTCAACCAGACTCATACGTCACATGTGCTTGAGTGATTGCCACGAGAAAACATAAAAATATTCATTTAAGTAAAGTGAAGTAATTGTGACCTTTTTTGCCTTCTCCTCTATAAAATTTAATTAACGTGTGCAACAACATGTTTTTACTGTTTTTGGGGAAATTGTTGCTGACATTTTGTACGAGAAGCACTGCCGGTTAACCTTCGACAGATATTTCCGTTTGGTGACATTTTTGCTTAACTTCCTTGTTGGAGTGTAGAGTAAAAGAAAAGAAGGCATTTAAGGGAAATATTTCTCCTTTCGTTTATCATTTAATTGCTTCCTTTCCTCCATCGCCCATCCTCCCATATCTTGAATGCTTTTGATTTTGTTTACGCAGCTGCAGTTTTACACACAAAACTAATCGATTGATTGAAAAGGACCTTTTTTTGTTACAAAAAAAAAAAAAAATTAAAGTCATATCCGTTTTCGTTAAAGTATCGTAAGTTTCCAGCGCAAAGAAAACGTCCTAAGCATCGAAATTCGTGTAAGGAAAAAGTTACTACATTGTAGAAAAAAAATGATCGGAAACAATTTAACAGAATCTGTAAATACATTGTTTTACATTATTCGTTATATTAATGTGTGTGTGTTGTTTACAACTGCATACTTCATAAGTGAAAACATCAGCCATCAACATACATAATGCGAACCGGATTGACATGACTGTCTATGTCATGTTTAACTAAAACTCTATCGAATGCACTCGTATCTCTACGTATCGTCAGCTACGTGCAACCATTGAAATCTCGACTGCTGTCGAATTGATTAGCGGTGATGCCATTAAACATATTAATATCGAATAAGCAATTTGCGAGTGCGTTTAAGCTGCACTTATAAGCTTTCGAAGTCGTAAGTGCATTACCGTTAAATAGAATTCAAGGATGAATTCACTTGTCTTGCACTCTGCACGTATAGAATGAGATTAAGAATAGTGAGATAAACGATTCCATATGCTTTTCAATTAATCATCTTCTTAATGCAGATCACAGCAATAAATTTCATTATCCTTTAGTATTAAGTAGAGAGTGTTTACAATCTTTGACATCAATGCCATATTAATTAGGATGATAATGAGTGGTGGTGGTGGGCAAGTTTTCGCTTAAACAAGCGAACACGCATTGCAATAAACTTTCTCCCTTATTTCTTTATTCATTCATTCATTCATTCAATGAATCGAATAGGAGTCGCAAGTGGGAAACATTTATTATTAATACGAATTCAAAGTGCATCTCCAGTGAAAAGGAATATATTGGAGCTATAATCCAGTTTGTTTGCTAAAATGCATTTTCACTTCCCCATCACATGCGGTATCGCATCGTAATGCCGTAAGAAAATAACACAAGACTGGTTACTGATTGCCCTCTAGATCTCTACACATATATATATATATATATGTGTGTGTGTGTGTGTGTGTGTGCAGCACAACTATGTCAATTAAATGTATTTTACTGTGTGAGACAAAGATTTACTTAATGTGTGTATCATTTACCCGATTGGGAGGAAAAATAAAAATTAATAATTCATGAAAGCGAAATTATTTAATTGATTCATAATTAAGATTTCTTTGTGGCAAGCAATCGCATTCCATGCACGAATGATATCGCGTTCAAAAGTTCGTATTACAAAATTCCAAGACTTGTAATTAAGCAAATGAAACATTTTAAATGTCCATCCATCATAATTTCAATTCTGTGTGTGCGTGTGTGTGTGTGTGTGTGTGTGTGTTCTTGTGTTGTTAAATTTATTTTCTGCATCACTTCAGTTCTTCTGATCATTTTATTATTTTACTATTTAAAAAGTTTTTAATTAAAGTCATCAGTGCAGTTCGCCTTTCAACTTGGAAACGTTAGCTGGATAAATTAATTAATTGCAATATATTTCGATTCTTGTTGTATAGCACATTGTTGCTTATATTCATTCGTATATATTCGTACAGTGCTCGTTTATCCGTTATTATTATTATTATTATTATTATCATCATCGTTTGATGAATGAATAATTTGTTTATCGATATTATCATAAGTAAGTGAAACATTTCATTTGATTGCGTTCTGCCTGAGTAAACACTTTCACATCATAACAACTACATACGTAATCACATACCATTTCTCTCTATTATTGTAGTCACCATTCTTTGCTTTGCTTTCATTCTGACGATGCTAGTGTTCGTTACGGTTGCTCGCATAAATTAAAAATCTCGCCACGTTTTGCATAAGATGAACTTTACCTGAACATTTTTACCTTACATTGCAAACGGCACACAAGAAAACAACGATACAATAGGGTTTTGGGATGTGATGTAAATCAAAAATGCATTTAATTCTTAAAAAACATACATTTATTTACATAAAGAGACGGTGCATATATAGATCGTCGAACTGACGTACATATCTGGCAATGAATTTGCAGATATCTTACGGTTTAATTTAATGCGAATCGAACAAGCAGAAAATGTCAAACATCGATTGGT
Source organism: Glossina austeni (assembly GCA_000688735.1). NCBI lineage: Eukaryota > Metazoa > Arthropoda > Insecta > Diptera > Glossinidae > Glossina > Glossina austeni. The sequence goes on along the minus strand of KK502920.1, from coordinate 11,575 downwards.
GTGGTGGATAATAGTAAGAGTGGGTAATAGCTCCAGCTAATGCTGGCCAAGACAATAATAAAATAATAATAATGCGGACAACTGATCAAACAAACAAAGAGATTGCAGCTAAGTCTACTGATGCTCCTCCAAATCGAACCGAGATATGTGGCAGGCATCTACTTCAGAGTTGTCCTTTAACCGGGCGGACAGACTGACGATTAGAATGAATTGCACGGTGAGTAGAGGGGAAAGGAAAAGGTGAAGGGGAGTAGTATTTGCATACGTTCGTGTTAGCATAAAGCTAGAAACGTCAGGAACAATGAGAAAGTCCATTATAGAAATGTGAATGAATGTGTATTTGTGTGTGTGTGTGTGTGTGTAAATTTCACCTTTCCAACTCAAAATATGACTTTGCATAAAACTCCGATGAATATCTCTGAGTAGTACAAAGAGAATGATAAGATCATTGTGTTTTTTAGTGACAGCGACTACGATTTAGGAAATCGATTATTCATACGTTTCATTGCTATATCCATACCATACCACTTATGCCATTTATGCCTCGTCTTTGAATACTGTTTTATTATTTAGTTTTTCTTTTTCGCCTCATTCTCTTGCTTTCTTGTAATTATCTCGATGAGCAATTGTTGTTACTTTTGATTGATTTTTAAAATCGTTCATTATAAATATAGTTTCGTGTATGTATGTATGTATGTATTCATTACACATTCTTTCCCATCACATATATTATATTATGCATGGTTAGCATTTGTTTACGTACAATTTACGATATATTGTGATTAAGTACAATATTGTCAATAGAAGGCAAACCTCAATAAATATTATTAGGTCTTCTTCTTAAATGCCGTAATTACAACCGCATTTACCTATTTTCTACTTAAATATGTATGTGTGTGTGTGTGTGTGTGTGTGCAAGCATAAAAAAGCGTATTAGACCACATTGAACATAATTATCGTAAGTGCTCTAATAACCTTGAAAACTGCTCAACGTGTAACTTTGTCATTTCGTATGAATCGGTTTAATAATAATAAACAAATGCTTTGGCTGAGTTTTTCTTTGCAATTCTCCGGGTGGGGAGAGACCAACTTTAGATTAATTAAATTAATTAAGTTTAAAATGACGAACTTGTGATTTTTTTTTTTTTGTTTTCTTTTTAACTAATCGACAACCGAAAGAAAGTGGAGCTTAGTAATTATCAAATGCAGAAAAACAAGCAAAACATAAGAGACCCTATAACACAGACAGATTGCCAAGTTTCTCACTTTAAATTCAAATTTTATTTTCCTTGTTGAGAGAGAATTTGTGCGAGCCTAGTTTCAGTATATACCGAACAACAACAACAACAACAGTCTGACTGTCGTATGCTATGCTCCTGTATGCTCTTACCTTTGACCTTTGATACTCAGAGCTATTACTTACTTAATATCCTCGAGCCTCGAGTCTCCCAATTTTCTTCTTCAAAGGATTAGATCTTTCAAGTGACTGCTCGAATTTTGCTCGGACTTGTTCTTCAATGAGAAATGCAAAGTAAGCGATTACTCTGTCAAAATAATTTCCCCGTAAATCCATGCATATTATAAAAGTTAAATCGCTTTTTTTCGTATGAAGGCGTGGCTTAATTATGCACCTGCCCTTACTGAAAAAATCCATAAACATTGTCCAAAATTCTACAAAAAGTTCGAGCTAAATCCGAGTTGTCGTCTGCAAGTGGAAAAAACGAACTTTAGTTTTGTTGGGAAGATTCAAGAATAAAGCCACACTCACTGCTAGGAATGATGACGACCATTAAAGCAATACTTGCGTGACTTTTCGTAACAATTCATTGAAAAGTACAGAATTAATTTTTAGTTACGTACTTTATTTAAAAGTGAAACATGAAAATTTTATTAAAACATTTTAAGTGATACTAAGCATAATTAAACAGCATAGTCGAAGAAATCGGTGTACAAAAAAAAAAAAACAGCAATGAATCCGGCAAATTTATCGATTTGCAGGGCGGATGTAATCCAATTTATCCTTTGCCCAAAGTCGCTTTCTTAGAGATTACACGATGATTGCGATCAGGGATACTATTCAGGTTTGTTGTTGAGTATCTTTCTTGCAAAAGAGAAAGAAAAGAAAGGAAAAAAGTCTGTGAGCAAAATATTTAAAATAGAAAAAGTTTTCGTTTATTTCAAGAATCATTTGAAGCTATCGTCTAACATGGAAACTTTACGAGTGTCGCAAGCGAATAAGCGAATAAGGTTGATGTTGCAAACACAAGTGTGGCTTGTTGTGTTGCTGCAAATGACTTTACCTTGACGGGATAAAGATCACGGACTGAAATTAGATTTTGGAAATTGGTCGTCTGCTCATGGATGCCAATAATATCTTTTCGATCTTATTACTGTTTTACAGACACTGTTTGTCAATAAAAGCACAGAGATTTGTTAAGCGTAAGGTTGCACAATTATATAAACGAAATTAGTGTCGTTGGCCTCATCGAAAAATCCATTAGGGAAGAAATCAATCCTACTCTAGATTGCATGCGTTTATCTGAAGGATTTTCCTCTTGGCAAAATTGACAAATTTAGTATCGTTGAGAAGCCAATTTAGTATTAAATAAAATAAACTTTAATGTTCTTAAGTATTCTTGAAGGAATTGACTGACTTATCATAGAATCTAATCAATGGAAATCCATTTATGGATTATTCAATTTTGTAAGCACTCAAGTGCGCTTAGGATACGGTCGCATGGACACTCAAAGCACACTTAACGACTGCTAATTACACACCGCACCTGACCTGCTCAACAATCACAATCACATTTCAGCCCTCTGTGCCTTATTGAGTCAATATGCAGGATTTCTATATATATATATATATAGTATGTTATGATCTATAAGAGCCTTCAAAATGACTCAAATTTTATTGTTTATCGTCGAAGAAGAAACACTTTTTTTGTTTTAACCTAAAGCTAGAAGAGTTTTGTTTTGTATAAAAACATAGTATTCCCAAATGGTGACCAAGTAAGAGGTCCTTACTGACAAATAAGTTACTTGGAGGGAGTTGGGAAGAAGGCGAAGGAGTTGGGAAGAATTCCCAGGGTCTGAGCAAGTAGTTGGTTTCTCGTTTCGGCTCATATATTTCACCTATACTTTCCACTTCCACTTTTGTGCTAATAATATCTTGACATCTGAACCAAGAAAGGTGGACTTTTTCCCACCAACAAAGCAGAAAGTTTCTCTAAACAAAATTTGACTTCAAAAGCTTTGAAGAGTTTAAGGATGCAATTGTATGTGTGTGTGTGTGTATAGATGTGTGTATGTGTGTGTGTGTGTGTGTATGCCGTTAAAAGAGAAAAACAAGAAAAATATAAAAACTTCATAAAGCGTAGATACAAAGGCTCCGAAAGTTGTGAACAAGATTTTTAAATGAAATGAAAAATTTGTTCAATTCGTCAACAAAAACAGGAATAACACGAACAAAAAGTGAATCTCTTCACTTTAATACAATTTGATTCGACGAATAAGTTAGTTCTACTTTCGTAAAGTTGTTGACAAAAGATTCTCCTAACAATTTCCTCATGAAGATTTAAACCGAGATTCTTAAAAGTTTTCTTGCCTTTGTTTTCGCACTTTTGCTTACGTACTTACTTTTCCGATGAAGAACGCTATCGCATATCGTGGAAATTGGAAACAATACATAAAATAATATATGTACGGTAGCAATATTTTATTAACAACAAGTTTATGGCAATTGTTCTTCCATTTAATTCTTCTTATTATTCAATGCGTTGAGTTAGACAATTTCTTCAAATCATTTCATTATACTTTTTATAGCGATTTTATTGAAAAATAACTGTAAATTCATATTCTTAGATTAGTTAGATGCATTGCCCCTTAACAAATTTGAAATAGTCTTTATCTTTATTAAGACGATGCGTTTTACTTACTTAATCTTTTAAAACAAAATGCATTTTAATTAAAATAAAGATCATCTCAATCAAGGACAAACATAAGATATATATATATATATATATATATATATATATGCAGAACATAAATAAATGCATTGTGATTTGAAATTGAAAAACGAATTACGAACTAAATTGGATTTATTATGCATCGGCAGATAAATTTTGAATGGGAAATGAAGATAAAGTAAATGCTTTGCAATTTCATTGGCCCGACTCACCAAATACCGTAAATGCTTGAATATAGATACGCAGGAAGTTTTTCTACTTGACCAGAAGTTTTATAAAATTCATTTAAAATTTATGCTCAAGTACGCTTATCGCCGGGCTTTCCATCACAAATCCGTTTAGTGTTTGTAGGTCACATTTCCGACCATCTTGCTACGCATTTCTATCAACCGAAAGGATCGAAAGGATCGATGCCTGCCCATTTATTTTTTCTCTTACGACGACTTATTTGAACATAGCACGTTTGTCTAGTATAAAGTTAAATAATGTTTTGCTCCATTTTTGTTTATACCTCCAAAAAAAAAAAAAAAAAAAAAAGTTAACGATAGATAAGAAAAAATCTAATGGAAAAGAGGACAACAAAGTCGTATTTAATTTGGTCGCGGTCTTCTGATACTTACCACCCACCCACCCACCACTTGCATAAAAATAGGCGTGAACTTTTCACTTTATTACCATTGCAATTACTCCTCCTACAACACTACCCTTACAGTATTTGACCAGATTTTAATTACAGGAAAAACGAAGAATTTTTGCCTTCGGGATGGATGAAAACCTTTTTTGCAGTAAATGCCTTTGCGTTTCCCCTTTGCCTTCCTATGCAGATCCTTTGCTTCGTATGATGCAAACCTTCTTCTTATTATTCTTATTTTTCTTCATAATCTTTTTGTTGTTTTTAATTAGGAGGAGGAGTAAGAGATTACGTGAAACCCTTTGCTTCTTTTGCTAAAGGATTACTTTATATAAGTTTACAGTTACAATGGCAGGTCGCCGCTCTCTTACAGATGCTAAAGATCCAAGAAATTTCCCCGATAGATTCCCAGAGCTCGATTCGAAGCGAACAAAACTGTTAAAGTGATTTTAATTTACCGTAACACGATCTCTGTCGGATATTCAGTTAACGCAATTGATTCTGTTGCCGCACTCCTCAAACCGTTCAAATTCGTTGTAGGCGCCAGACAATCGGCCGTCGTTGTTGCTCCGAGCAATTTCAGATCGCCTTTGGCAATGTTTATGTATTTCCGTGTACGTCGCGTTTTCTCTCTCCCTGTTTTTTGACCGTTAAGAGCATTATTACTACTTGCTGAACAACAGCACAATATTTCGTGGAATTCTTTACGGAAATTGTCATTCAGCCATCCGTAGAGTAGCGGGTTCGAGCAAGCCGAGCTCATACCGCACATATGACAGAATGCATATAAAACTAAAACATCGTTCGACGTGCCCTTCATGTCCACATACAAATTGAAAAAATTTAATGGCAGCCAGGACACCCCGAAGATAATTGCGATACTTATAAGCAAGCAATTTGTCCGCTTCATGCGGCGTCCCCGTTCGGTGTTGCGTTGTTGCGATGCTTGTATTGTCGTCACTACTGCGATTTGATTTTTTAGCTTAAAATAGATGCCGAGATAAGCACACGATACAATAACTATGGGCACCAAATACTGAACACATAGCGAGAATATTGAATAGTAAAACGCTCCGCGATCGACAGGCCAATCTTCAATGCAAAATGAGATGGCGTTTATACCAAACTTATGCAGGAAGGGCGGCATATCCTCGTGTACTAAACGCTTAAAAACGAACATGGGTGAGGCCAACAGTGAAGCCAGCAGCCAAATACCCACCAGCGTGAAAACAGCTCCCACAAATTGTAGACTATCGTGTGTAGGATAGACAATCAACTAAAAATTTGAAACAAAACTTCCTTTAATCATATCACAGAACTGAACACACAACACATCATGTGCAAATAGATTCGTGAAATAAAGTCCGCAACTACCCACCTGATAGCGGTCGAATGCGATGGCGGTTATTGATATGGTCGATACAAATATGCTTAAGGCCTGCAACATGCCAATCATTTTACAGAGTATGGCCCAGGAACCGAAAGGCCAAAACTTCGTGACGATTTCTATCAATGTCAGAGGCATAGTCACCAAACACAACAGCAAATCTGCAATGCATTAAGAAATACTTATGTATGTAGATACATATGTAGTACATAAGAGCGAGAGAGGTACGTCAGTTGATTGATGACGATAACATACCGGAAACAGCCAGATTTAAAATGAACAAATTACGCGCTGTTCTCATAACGGGCTTACGAATTACGGCCATCACCACCAATATGTTACCCAGAGCTCCAAATATAATTAAAATACTGTAGAGTGCGATTAGTATGTGATACCAGGGAGCATCTATTCTGCGGTTACGTGAAAACCGCTCAATCAACACCGGATCGATAACCAAAGCGGAATAATTATTATTTATTATGGTCGCGTTTACAATACGGTGCCCCGTCGTTGCTTGCTGCCACGAGTAATCTAGGTTATCTAAAACGATTTCTGTGCCCTCCATCGAACTACCATTGCGGCTCGTGACTGACAGTAAGTTAATAAATTTGTTATTACTACTCTCTGTTAAAATTGTTTTTGTGGCCATAATCTGCGAGTTTGTTGTTAAATCGCGTTGTACTTTATATCGCTTTGTACCTGCAATACATAATAGAGAAAATCAAAAATCGAAAAAAATACATTTAGAACAAGATAAAGCGAACAATGCGTTACAATCTAACGAACTGAACAGGTGCGAAAGTCATAATATAACGTAAGCTCTTACGATAATCTACATGTCTGTACGTCGGGCTGTTTAATTAAATTGTTAAAAATTAGGAGAAAAAAGGAATCTACTGACAATTCGCCATCACTTCACAACACTGTTGTGACTCTCATTTGCGCTCATGTTCAGCACCGCGTTCGGAGAACGTGAATATTAAAAATAGTTTTATCGTAAGTCTTGTATATCCACCAACATGTGGAAATTGTATTTGTAATTAATAGACCCACAATTTGTAGACTAGTCTGTCCCTAGTGAATGTGTGTACCGAGATTATAGGGTATAAGTTAGAATTTTTTGACAAATGTCTTTGTGGAGCCAAAGTTTTAAAGTCCACGTTATGGATTAATTTCTGGTATGGATGTTCACTCACTTCGGCTACGACTTCTGAGCAGATTCTGTTAACCCTAAATTTGCCCAGAAATGTTCGGAATGTCACTGCCGTTTAAAACATTGTACTGTGCACTCAGATCTTAGTGGTTAGCAATTGCAAAAATTGCTTAGAGTATTCGACTCCGTGGAAGACGGGCTGAGCTATATATAGATACCAGAGTTTGCATTTAACGTACATTTTTTAATAAAACCTTCTTCCAAAAGTCGTTATGGGTTGCTGTTAATATACCAATGAAATGTTCCGGCTTTAATGTCGAACACAATCAACCATCTTGGATGGATGATGTAAATGAGATTTGCATTAAAAATACTTTAAATCAAACTTTTTTCTCTGAGCAGATAATCTTCGTCTTATCTTATATTTGCGTTTTGCAATCTTAGAATTTCTAATACTTCTTCGATAAGATTACTGGATCTTTACAGTATTGAAAGTGATTTCCGCAAATCATGCTACATGAAGTAAAACATTACCTTCTCTCTGGAAGGCAAAGTACGAAATTGTCTTTCGAATTGTGTCCTTTCGTCGTATTCGTCGTTTATTTAATGTGCGATCTTAGACTTTTCTAATTTCGTCATTACGTCATAACGCGCAAGCTCGTGCTCCAAATTTAAATGAACGCGTACAAAAGGAGGGTGAAAAATGCTTGTGAGCCGAAATGGAAGGCAAGTGGGAAGGTATGAAACAATCACTTGCTTGAACACAATCAGCTGCCGGTGGCAGCTCACTAACTCTACATTTTGCCCGGACCGCGTATTGAAACAAAAATATTAAAAATATCCAAACATTTTCAAAAATTTTGGGCAATGAATTTGATGCACGTTATGGACGTTTGATGCCTTTGGCCATAGGTGAAATAAAATAATCGATTTATGAAATGAAGAAAAAGTAAAAAAACAACGAACTTTTTCGATTATTTTAAATATTTGTCCAGTTTTTGTTGCATTAAATTTGTTGTAAATTTGTTAACACAACTCTGCTTTTTTTTTTATAAAAGTTATAAAGTAAATGACGGACGACCCGTTGCTTTTTTCATTCCATATTTTTATTTTTACTTCCACTTCCATTTATTTATGTTTTTTTCTTGTTTTATTTTACTTTAGCATTGCGTTGCACTTTGTGGAAATCATTTATATTTCGAGGCAAACTCATTGGATTTACTTCGTTAGTCTTCTACACAGAAGTTATGCACAAAGAAACAAATCAGATTTTGTCCCATTTTGTGTAAAACATTGTAATAAGTGGTGTTGTCCGGTGCTACGCCAGATTTGCTCTACTTCACTTTCCTCTTTCGCCCTTCGGCTTTCAAAACATAAACCTGTCAAATTTGCAGTCGCGAAACTCTTGACAGCCAGTAGAAATTTTAATAATTTAACTTCAGTGTTGTTGTGCCATTTTGTTGTCCACATGATCCTTTTAAGTTTCGTTCAATTCATTTAAAGGGTTATGTAGGTTGCCATCTTTTCGTAGGGCACACGCAAGGCATTTGCCAAGTCAGCCTTTTCTAAATTGGACCATTTCATAGAGTATTGAAGTGATGTTAGACGGTTTATGTGCATAGATTGGAAGCACACGATTTTGATCGATCAGAACAACTTTTTGTGCTTAAACGAGTGCATGTCAAGTTTTCATGTTTTTCATCCACTACTTACTAAAAACTATGCCTGCACATTGCTTCCAACTAGCATAGAGTTCTTTGATAGTCAGATGATCAAGCGATGTTTGGGTACATTTTTTTCTGGTTCTCGTGTTTGCTGAAAGGAAGAGTTTAGTCTTAAGAAAAATAAACCTTCTAAGCATTCTGGTATTTGTGGTAACTAAAAGTACGTAGGGCCTCTAAGTTCCGTGACTGAGTCCTAATAAGCACTGACGCTTACAGAAGACACTTATGAAGATAGCTTCCCTCACTTAGCTCCTGGATGTCGTATAACATTTTTTTTCCTCCCATCACTGGAAGTCAGTGATGTACTTATCATCTCATTTTTCAAGAACGTGGACCATTAGACACATTATTTCCATGTTCCGCATTAATTAAGATATGGTCACAGGTTTCTTCTTCAGCTCTATATCTACTAATTGTTCTGCAGAAACGTGGAAGATGGCAGTTGGAGGAGGGAAATTGACTGTACTAAGCTTACTAAAAATGGTGTTAGATGTACGCAAGAAAATATAGGAAATTTTTGAAACGTTTTCAACACACTAACACATTAGATCCGTAGTGTAGTGGATGGCATGGTGTAGTGGCAAAAATCTTTAAATTCCTCACAACTTTTTACTACTGGTGTAGAATAAAATTGTAATCCTAACGTTTTTCTATTGCTTTATTTTTCATTGTTTACCACATGTCAGATTATAGTAACGACCTTGAATATGAAACTTTTTATTTATTCAATTTATTTACATGAGTATTAGAGCATGTAAGCAAAGAACTATCCAGCTGTGCGGATTAAAAGAACAACAAATAACGCGTAATAGCCGAAGTATGAAAATATATTAGTTTTGTCCTTTTATCTGCAACGGCGAAGAGAGAGTTCATTTCAAAATCAACTTAGCTATACACCCGCTCACATCTGCTCCTACCTCCTGCCCCCTTTGAAACTCTCAATGTCTACAAAAATTGAACTTACATTGAGAATGCGTTAATTGCCACGAACGTGATGTGAACACGAAAAATACTTAAAAAAGACTAAAAAACGCAACAACATTTTGTAGATAAACGTTTATATAAAATTTGATAGAAACATCCATCCAAGCATACATTTCCGGGATCATAGACAAACGATGTTCAATGGAATCGACTCTTTAAAGCTTAAACGCTTAGAGGCAGTTCTCGCTATTCATTAAAGTGAAGGAACAAGCAAACATAACCAGTCACGACTAGAATTTTTAATGAAATATTTTGTTAAAAATATTTTTTTAAAAATTTATGTGAAAAATGGAAATTAAGTTTCTACGTAAGGGCCGAATGTTTATAAATCGATGAGGGATTTGTTGAAGCATTTATTAAAATATTTAATGTCTTACAAGACAAAAATTTAAAGATTTCCACTCTGTGCATTCTAACAAAACATTTTATTGTTATAGTTTCTGCTATACACATAATAGAAATGCAACAATAAAGCAAATTTCTAATCATCAATTATTTAGCAATCAAACGAAAGCACTTATAGGGTCGAACGTATTTAAAAGCTTTCTTTTATTATATCAAACGACACTGAATTTAAAAAATAATTTTTTTAATACTGCTTTTCTCTATAGAGCAAATCTTGTCAATTCTTTTTTTTTTTGCATCTATTAGCATTTATTAGCAACCTTAGTAAGGCCCAAACTAAGAAGAGGATAGGAAGAACTCTGTGTTCACCATAGGGCGTTTTTTACACCTCGCAGCGAATGTTCCGTAGTTAGTTTGTTGAATAACAGAAGAAGAAGAGAAAGTGTTTATTAGCAAAATGAAAAGTCAGTCAGATGCAAAGAAAAAAAGTCGTAACAAAATGCTTTATAATAAGAAGTTTTTCTATTAAAAGAAAGGAAAAAAGAGAGATTAACATAACAAAGTTTATATTTCTGCTCTTCATGTTCTTATTTGTCATAAATTTCCGCGGGTAATAAACAATTCAAGTTTACTTTACTTATACTAGATTTATGGATTTTTTACTTAGTAAAGCCCGTCTATTTAACGAGCAAATTTCCTGAATTGTCACTTGCGCTAAAATGAAGCTAGGAAGCCGACTTTTGGCAAACGCATCCCTAGCTCTATTAAGAACATGAGGTTAAACAATGGACACGACCTTTCCACGTAGCCGCCCACAATGCAAAAAAAGGTAAAACAACCTCAGAAAACACCGCGAATTTTTTCAAATTTTTGTCTACAATTTGCGATTCCGTGAATTTATTTCTGAAAAATTGCCACTCAAAGGTTCGCCAGAACAGTCTGCATATCAGGTGCAAAAATGGTCCCGATCGAGTCATTAATACATCCGCAAATAGAGGCAATATTTTAATTCCAAGTTATTTTCTAGTTATTTTCTTTTTATTCTAACGCACACTAACATTTCGCTCTCATCGCAAACAGCTACGCATGCATACGTTTGCATACAAAAATGATTCTTCTTCTTACTTTTGTTTTGGTACATTACGTGTAAGCAATGCTTGCATGCTTGCTTGTGTTTGCGTTTGCTTTTGCTTTTGCTTTTGCTTTTGCTTTTGCTTATTTGTAATGTAAATGCCGGAATAATTCTTAATTGAATTATGATATTTTGAATAGAAATAAGTGCACATATGCGTAAGTTCTTAAGTTCTGTGTTCTCATAATTGTCATTGTGTTTAAAGTGTTTAAGTTTTTAGTTTTCATAGTGAGTCCTTTTTTTGTTTTGTG
>KK502919.1:117691-146629 GCA_000688735.1 Glossina austeni | reverse complement strand
AATAGAAATTGTTTGTGTGTATATGCAATATGAAATTTTTGGTTTAATAGAATTAGGGCTCCGTCTTGGTGTAATAGAATTAGCACTCTATCTTTGGTGTGATAGAAATTGTTTGTGTGCATATGCAATATGAAATTTTTAGTTTAATAGAATTAGCGCCATATCTTTGGTGTGATAGAAATTGTTTGTGTGTATATGCAATTTGAAATTTTTTTTTTAAACAAGTTTCGCTTTTGCACATTTTTTGTGTATCAATTATCTTGAGTTTAATAATTTTGCAATTCCCGCTAGTACAACCTCAAGACAATTTTCGAATACGGACTCCAACTTTGCCCTCATTCTATTAAACCAAAAATTTCATATTGCATATATACCCAAACAATTTCTATTACATCAAGATGGAGCGCTAATTCTATTACACCAAGACGGAGCCCTAATTCTATTAAACCAAAAATTTCATATTGCATATGTACCCAAACAATTTCTATTACATCAAGATGGAGCGATAATTCTATTACACCGAGACGGAGCCCTAATTCTATTTGCGAAAAAAAGGCAATATTTAATTATATAAATTAATTTATTTATTTAAAATTGTCATTAAATTAAAAGCTTACATTTACCATAAATAAGATTAAGGAAAGCGGTCTACATAACTTTTCAATAAATTTAGTGTACAATTACATTTTCTATATATTTTTAAGAAAGTTGACTTGAAGATAGATTTAGATTAAAAATAAGTTTTTTTTTGTTAATTAGGCATTTTGTTGACAAAATCGTAAGCATATGGTACTATCATTACTCTAGCAATGCATAGCATGCGTAGCAATACATTTTCATTTTGTAAGATCTAGTATTTTAATTAGTTCAAAAGTAGAAAAAATTTCACAATTATAATAATAATAATAAGTCAAATATTGTAGCTGCGGGTAAGTTAAAAACTTAAAGTTAATACATATTTATTTTGCTTTGCTTATTTTATTTATAAATAATAATATATATAAAGTAAATAAATGATAGTATCTCTGATCGTGGGAAATAAACGTTCATGAATTCAATATTTTTATGAAAAATTTATAGAATATATAGGCGGTATACTACCAGTCAAAGCAAAAATCGCTCGGGTAGCCTCCTGCCCCTTATCAAAACGTATAAAACCCACACCCTTTGTTTGTGCATCATTACCAGCATTTTGTAGAATTCTCGAAGTTATAATCGAACCATGCGGCACGAAAATTGCCTCTTATTCTTGTTGAGTCGTTGTCTTTGGCAATCCAGATACATAAAGATTGGCACCATTTATGGCATTCGATGATGGCCGAGCAAAGGACACCTTAATCGTTTTGTTTTGTAAACGTAAACCGTTTAATACAGTAACGGCTTGCTCGGCGTCCTGAGGACGCACATAATTTACGAAACCGTAGCCTAAACTCTGACCCTTAGAGGGCGCTTGTGGATTAAGTGGATCAATATACACCTGGGATTTATCTCGTATAAGTTTTACAGACTCAATTTCACCTACACTTGAGAACAACGAACGTATCTCATCCTCGGTCATGGTTTGTGGTAAATAGTTGACTATAAGATTAGTACGAGTCTCGGTGCTGCCATTGCTGGCATTGCCATTACCATTGGCCTGGTTCTGTTGCTGCTGCTGTTGCAACTGCTGTGTAACGGCGGCAGCTGCCGCGGCCACAGCCTGTTGGGTCTGCTGCTGCTGCACTTGCAATATGGCCTGCTGGACTTGCTGTTGTTGTTGCAATTGAGCAGCAGCCGCTGCAGCGGCAGCAGTTTGAGCCGGTGTGGCGGCCACAGCGGCTGCAGCAGCAGCAGCCGCAGCAGCGGCCGCTGGATTTGTGGTCTGCATTAATTGTGCCTGTGTATCGACAGCACCCGCTCCTGCATTCATCATAAAATCCACTATAAAAATGAAAAAAAAAAAAAAAAAAAATTGTAATAATGAAAAAAATAGGAGGTGGTGGTTTTTACTTATATAACTTTCTTGTTTAACATCGAACGATAAGAGGGTGGGTTAGTTAGCTCATTTTATAGCTAAAGATTACAAACCACCCTTTTGAATGCTTTTCGAACAGGGTTGACAACAGCCACTAAATGTGCTCGACTAATTTTTAATATATTGAGAAGTCTTCAAAAGTACTTTCCTCATTCGAATTTCATTGCAGTTCTTAAAAAAGTTTCAATAAAATCCGAATGACGCACCAGATGAGCCTTTTTTCTTATTTATTGACGATATTAATTCGGATTATAATCCTATTAAATAGGAGCACTGAAGATCGAAATGCCATTGACTTGAACAGCAGATTTCCGCATCTTATTGTACAAATAATTATTTAAATAATTGGATATTTTTGACTTTGACCTTTTTGTTTTATATAAAAATATTAAAACTGAATATATTCTATGAATAATTTTTAATACAATTGAAGTTTTGAAGTTTTTTTGAACACATTCATACACTAGAGAGTAGCGAAACGTACGAATAGTAGGTGTTGGAGAAATTACACGTATGCACACTACATTTCTCATTTTAAGCGCACAAACCGTTTGGTATCAATTTATTTCTATGTTCTACCAAATTGAAAAGCCTTCCTTAATATAAAATCCTTAATATGTTCATTTCAATATTCATTTCAATGTTCATTTATCATCCTCGCAGCAAAGCAAGACGACAATTACATTTACTTCAATAATCTGCCAAATCTTCCAACTTAATCTACAATTTGCTAAAATGTAACGTAAAAGTAATTAATTTAAAATCCCTACATATATACCATACCATAGATTGTACTCAATATCAAATATTAATAAAAATAAAACTAAAAATCGCCGCCTGGCTTGAATTATTTACAAACCAAGATGTTTGATTATCTCAATCTCACATAATTAAATGTAAGTAGTGATGCTTACACCTAATGATACGCTTTGCAAAATCTTTGTGGCAACTCTGCAATAAAATATGGAAATAATACCATATTATAAGACATTTTAAAATATTTGATATTTTTTACAATCCTTTGAAAGCGTTCTCATTAGGAAACAAAGCTCCCATCTAGGTGAGGCAATATAAGATTCAGTTAAAAAGTTAATGACCTAAAACTTACATTTATAATACAACACCCCGTCTTTTTTACTATAAAGAAAAACCGTAGTCGGTTATTCGCATTCAAACGCATATAGTTCTAATAAATAGACATATGTAACATGCTATAAATGTTTCCGTTATATTTAAATCAATTCTAAACTAATTCTAAACCGTAAAAACCCACCCACTGTGTCTGATGTATATCGAAATAAAAAAAAAAAGGAAGAGAACTTTATTAATGTAGAGGATGAAATAACACTTCTGCGCAAGCATACTTCTCTCCATCTTCACTCTTATTCATAATACTCACTTTTTATTGTTTTACAATTTACTTTTGAATTATTACATATAATTATGTATAGGCGAAATGTTGTTTTCTTTTCTTTTTTTTATTGACAAATTTACTCTTTTAAACAGTGATGTCAACGCCAGCAGAGTTTTAGCAGGTTTGTAAATCAGAGTTCCCAACAGACTATTACCACCAGTCTCATATTGGGTTATTCATAGAATGATTTAATTATTGTCATTTTAAAAAAGAAGATTTCAAACGTACTTACGATAAGATTGATACCCCCGAAAAAAAATCTGTTGAGCTGTACTTCGCAATATCAAAACAAAAAATTACTATAAAATACATCGCTGAATAGTAAATTTATTACAAAATATTTAGAAAAGTAACTAAATAGTTAACGAGCATGCTATTGTTTGGTATTCGAGAAATTAATTCTGGTCGGTGTAATTTCAGTTCCATTTTTAACGATATATTTACCCAAAAGAAAAAACCTTTTCATAATGAAACCGCTGTTGCTATATAATATTATATATGATTTTATTTCACGAAGGCTGACAAAGAAATGCAAATACAAAAGCAGGAGGCAGAAAAATTTTGAAACTGTCTATTTGACACCAAGTAGTTTCGATCTACATGAATGATCTTACTGAGTAGATCCGAAATACAAGTATTAATGCATGTCTATTAAAAACATAAAATTCCTTCTCTTAAAAAGATTGGTGATTGGCGATAATTCAGTGAACTTTTCCAGATCCATTCCTTCAATTTCTTTTGCTATTTCTTGGTGATGATTTATCGAACTTAAAAAAAAATATTCATTCAAAAATTTCTTAAGGTTCTGCTAATTTTCACCATATTATGAAAGAATACATTCTCTTGTTGCACTCTAAAAAAATACTAACAATGACGTAGTGCAACGGTGAAAGTCTAGTAGGTTTCTAGTTTGCAAGGGCGAAACAATAAATATATTCCCTTGATTCTTGAATTGGGTTGACTTAACCTACTGAAAGCACTAAGAATTTTCGAGATTCCGGAAAAAAGCGAAAAGAGGGCACTGATTATGTATTTTTTAGTTAACCAGCTCTCATTTGGACGGCGTACATTGAAAGCTATTTGACTGTAAGTTATGTATGCCTTTTGTCATTCGAAAATAATTTAAAAAATATAATGCGAAAATAGGAGTAAATTTGACGTATGTTAGTTTACAATGATGCAATCAGTAACAAGACCATACAAACCGAAATATGAAATGAAATGAAAAGCAAAACTAATAAAAAAAAAAATAAATGTAAAACTGCAATCAATGAGTTGCATTGCTTTCCAAACCGGCGCGAGTACTTGTACATATTATGCGGCATGGAATTACGAGAATTTTCAATGAGTAATTAGTGATAAAATTGATTATAAATGGATAATATTTTCGAATTTCTTGTCAGTCAGCCTCGCAAGGAACCTACAAGGCAAAATAGAATTTTGACTGCCAACAAATTGTCCTGCGGAGCCGTTGTACGTCTTACAAGATTCCATACTCGCCAATCGCAATGTTTTTCTACTACCAAATAACATAATATGAGCAAAGGAATTGTTCCGTCTGATTATTACTTTATTTCTGTTATTTAATAATAACATATAACTTGTTTTTCGCTTTGTCCATTAAAATGGATTAAATCAGTTGACGGTAAGACGAATACGTTTAATAGAATGATGTATTTTTATTATTTGTTGATTCTTTGCACTTTTTCAATGATTGCAACGGTCAACGAAGACGTATGGAAAGATTGATGATATACAATTGGTTACAATTTTCGGCGAATGAAAACTATTAATAAGAGAATTGGAATGAAAAGGAAGGGAAAAGGTGTTACTTTGCTTACCTTTCACACTGTTTTCTCTTATAAACAACCAGTACTAACATTTCTTATGCATGCATATCGCGAAAACTGCCGAAACTCGAAAATGCCATCTAGTTAACGCCGTACGTAATCAGTTTTGACGTTTGGTATCTTCGTATACTTTAATTAATTGAAACATTGGCAACTCTATAAACTATTATCCCTGCTCGGCATAACAAAGCAGAACGAGTCAGTCACGCTGAAAAATACATTAGAGAGAAGAAAAAAACTTTCAAATTTCTAAGCCAATATATAATTCACAAACGGATTGTAAGTAGAAACATTAATTTGTCAAAGAATATTATTTTTCTCAAGTTTTCTACTTGAATATATTTTAGAAACATATCCTTGGCCGCATAATAAACAGATACATACATAAGTGCGTACACACATAGTATATATATTTATATATACATATATGTACATATCTATCAAAAAATGGCCGAAGATTTCGACGTAGAAGCTATGCTAGAGGCTCCGTATGTCAAGGGCGTAAGTATAAACTCCTTGCAGTTGGTAAATTTGTTTAAAAAAAAATCCATCAAAAGTTAAATTGGTGGAATTTAAACTCCGATACACATTTTTTATGATTAGCAGTTAATTGCAGTTGTGGAGGAAACTGGTATTGTGAATATTGATTCTCCTGAATGAGTTTACTTAAATTACGCCATATTTTGAGTATTTTTTAAAAATTATCAATATCCTTTATATCCATTCTATGCATATATTAGAGTATACAATTCTATCGAAATAGTATTAAGTATCTGTCGAACAGTCGATTGAAAAAAATTATTAATTTTATTGGGGTTTCGCCATCATTAATTCTATTAAATGTTGATAAAAATACCTAAAGCGAAAGTAGTCTGTCAGTTGGACGATCTATACGACCGGCCGAAATGTGTCTGACGTAGATACTTATAACCATGATCAAGATTTGATTTTTTATAATTTTACATATTTGTTAACATTTTTGTGAAAATCATGGGAACAATTAAATGTTGCTGGTTTTGTTTAATGCTTTTTATTAGACGATAGCATCATTTTCACGGCCAGAAGAATGAAGTTCTGCATAAACGATGGTTGGGAGTTGAAATGACTTGCATAATTCTTCAACGTATCGCTTTTTCAAATTTTGGGTTGATTGAGTCCTTCCTCTGCTACACAGAGGATTATTTTTTGACTGGTGAGTCTATGAGGCTCATCGGGAGTCTCGATGGAAATTCGAAAATGATATACTTTGACATTGAGTAGCTGTAGATTTACAAGAGTTTTGTTTCAAAAAAAATGCATATCAAATGGGTCGCAAAGGTTCATTGTAGTCCGATTAGAGTTAAAACAAACAAAATCGTAAATTTCAGTTTCAACTTCCAGTTTAGGTTACAACGGATATTTACTATAATGCCGATATAAACGCAATTAAAAATGTGTTAACGGAGGAATGGTAGTTTGAATCTGAACATCTCTTATTTTTACAAAAGTTTAAAAAAGAAAAAAAATGAAAAGTTGGTCGAAAATTTTGTACTTTACTAAAAAATGTGTCGATCATTTCCTTTCCCTCTGCGCCTTGGTTGACGGAGTAATTTATCCAATATGGGTCCCATTGGTCACATACATTTCAAGGTTTATTACTTGACGAAATCAAATTTTCTGTCCAATAAAAGTGGAAATTATCGGAGTTTACGTATACAATGTTTTTAAAACCAAAATATTTCGGTTATAATTTCTAAAATATTTCTCCGTGACCGTGACGACTAGACATTTATTTTCAAAACAGTTTACATGTTTTTGCGACTTACTAGAAGTATTAGCATAAGATCGATTGATATTTGAGTCCCTAATGGAATTAGCAAATGCAATTCTTTCACAATTTTCGCTTACACTTTGCTAGAAAATAGGTCGAGAACATAGGTTGGATCAACTGTTTTCACATTGTCACGAATTTATCTTAAGAAAAGTACATCGAAACTATATCAGGAAAATCAGAATTCGCTTAGTTACAGCAATTGTTACCGGACCTTTTATCTACTAATTTTCATGGTCGTAGAAATTATCCGCTGGCCTTATCTGTCCCCAATAACCGACGAGTTAGAATTTGACAAATAAATTTGTTAATATTATAGTATATATATTAGTTGTTCGGAAAGTCGGTTTTTTTTTTTCTTTTTTTTTGTGTTAAAATGAACGCATTTTTTATAGTGGATAAAAATGTTATTATGTACAGTCGAATTCGATAAATGCACTTGCTTATCGGTCTTGCACATCGTTTTTTGACGGTTTGCATCAGTTAATCCCCTTATTGTGTTTTCATCAGCGTCAAGCTCTCTTCTAGAACGTGGTAAATCTTCAACATCAAAATTACGGGAAAGAAATTTGTAAACCAGTTTTGCCACTAGTTCTCTGTCAATACATCTTCATAGGCATTCGATAATTTTTTTTCTTGATTGAAAACCATTTTTACTTTATCGATAGTAAAAAGCCTTCTTGTATTAGCTCTTAAAATATATAATAAAATGCAAATAAAACGAAATGACTTCCCGAACAACCTAATACATACTTGAATCATCCTAATCAGAACGACGTGCCACCGTCTGTCAATTTTCTTTTCCTTAAAAGAAAAAAATGAATAAAAACGTTTCGTTCGGAAAACTTTCCTTCATTATACTATATACAGATGAGAGTTAAAGTTCAGACTTTTGCAGACTTGCATAGTTAAACTTGAGTGCTTTAGCTTATATATTTATAGCCTGAGCGAAAAGATTTATCCGCAAGTTTGCGCACTTAAGGTGAAAAATACCTATTAAAGAAGTTTCATACCTTTACTTAATGGCGTAATTACATATGTGGTTACAAGTGGCAAATGCTGGTTGTAGTAAAATCTCAATGGTTTGAAAGGAGCATACGATCGATTAACGGACCGTCGTCGTGCGATTTTTTTTGTTCTATTTTTCTTATCTGTATCAACACTTTGGTCGTTATTTCGAATAAAATATTTACTTTATTCTCGTGCAAATGCGTTTTCTGTTACATCGGCCATTTTCTGTTAACAAATTCACTCATTTTCTGTTAAACCGACCATTTGCTGTTAACAAATATAAGTTACTTTCTATTAAAACGGCCAATCTGTTCAAAAACCTCCAAAAGATCTGCTAAAGTAAAGAAATTAACAAAAAGAAGAAGAAAAGCAAAGAAGTAAAATAAGCGCAGTGTCAATTAAATTTTTGTTCAGTTATGCTAGAGAGCTTGAGATTTAAGCACATTTAACGTTTGTGTTGCTTTTATTTGCCTGTTGTACAGAGAAGATATAAAAAAATGCGTGCATGGGGCGCACACATGGCCAGTTTTCTTTTTTATATAAGAAAAGTATCTGTCAAGCAAATAAGAAAAAAAAAAAACTCAATAGTACGAAAATAAAGCAAAATAATATTCAAGGGTGAAATGTCTTTGCAGAAAACCTAATAAAAGCTCAATTTGTTGCTAGAGATTGATTGTTTTGGTCATTCTAAACACGTAGAAAGCCGGAGACCAGTTGGTAAGTTTTGAATGCGCCAGAAAATCGCCAAAAAATATAAAAATAAACAAAAAAAAAAAAAAAAGATGAAGCAATTTATATATAAATACTTTGCATAAAAGCATTTCTATATAAGTCGTGACAAATAAAAAAAAATTAAAAATTTTTTTGTTATGTGATACTTGACATATTCTAAGAGCAAACTGAACCTGAATTAAATTTCAGATTTTCGTACAATTTTGCGTGCGGACAGCACTTGTTTTATGCAGGATATAAAGGCAAAACCATTCACATTAGCTACCACTACTTCTACCACCCTCAATGCCTAACCTACCTAAACGCGACAAAGTATTTGAAAAGTATTTGAGTCAGTAAGAGTGTACTTCGCCGCCATACGAGCGGACAGGCGCAAAGTATTCAAAGAGTGTTGAGAAAAAAAAATAGTAAAGAAATTCATAAACAAAACTTACAAAACAACTCAACAAAACCACAATTTCAGTAAATGAAATAAAAAATTGATTGTGATTGTGTGCTGCCACACTTGGTGTGGACATCGCGCACTTTCAATGTTGTACTTAAGAATTGACGATATTATCTTTTCAAAGAAATAACTAATTTCGTTTGATGTTTGCTTTCTCTTGTTTAATCAACTCTTATCACTATCCCAACTACATCAATCGAATCAAATCAAACTCAAACTACGCATACAACGTGACGATGACGTTATTATTTGTACGTGAATTCCTTCTTGTTATACCTTGTTGCGCCTTCCCCTAATAGAATTCTACCATTGGCAGTGACAGAGGTGATGAAAAGGACTCTGGAAAGAGGCATAATCAAAGAGATCACACCAAATACGATGATACCGAATGTGCTGGTTACTCGTTAGAGCACAACGGACAAAAATACAGATCTAGGTACGTTTAATGTATCCTTAAGGTAATTGTCTGTTAACCGTTAAAAATTATTTTAAAGAAGTCCATCTGATTCGCGGATCAACGATGGTAGGCATTATCGAAGATCGTCTGAACGAGAGGCGGCTAAAGAAGCAGAGCGTTACCGTTCACGAGATAAAGACCGAGATCGCGATCGAGAACGCGACAGCAAGAAGACTTATGGAGATCGTGAACGTGATAGAGAAAAGCAAAAGGAACGGAGTCGCTCGAAGGATCGACGTTACAGGAGCCGATCGAAAGAATACCGTCGCAGTCGCTCACGCGATAAGCCGAGCTCGAGAGCGCGGTCAGAAAGACGAGCCAGTCGTGTACGCGATGTTCGTCGCAGTCGATCAAGAAATCATCGTTCCAAAGAACGTGTTAGTCCTGCGAGGGAACATAGACGCAGTCGATCAGGCAGACGCTCGCCGCCTAGGAACAAAAGGTAAACAAATGAAGTTCAGATTTATTTTCGGAAATGACGAAACTTTTAATTTTATAGCCGCCGTCGCAGTGGCTCGCCACGTCCTTATCGACATGGACGTACACCTCCTAACGGTCTGGGTCCGGACAGATCGCCACTTTCAGAACTTAGTCCCGAAGAACGCGATGCTCGCACAGTGTTTTGTATGCAATTATCACAACGTGTCCGCGCACGCGATTTGGAAGAGTTTTTTTCAAGTGTCGGAAAAGTGCGTGACGTTCGTTTGATAACATGTAATAAGACGAAACGTTTTAAAGGCATTGCCTACATTGAGTTCAAGGAACCAGAATCCGTGGCCTTAGCTTTGGGCTTATCCGGGCAAAGGTTATTAGGTATACCAATATCAGTGCAACACACTCAAGCTGAAAAGAATCGCATTGCTAATGCGGTGCCCGTTTTTACTCCTAAAAATCATACTGGACCAATGCGTCTATATGTAGGTTCATTACATTTCAACATAACCGAAGAAATGTTGCGCGGCATATTCGAACCCTTTGGCAAAATAGATTCTATTCAACTTATTATGGATAGTGAAACGGGGCGCTCAAAAGGATATGGTTTTATAACGGTATAGAATTATGTAGAAGTGTTTGGTGCGATTTTGATTTATAATTTTTGTTTTTAGTATCACAATGCAGAAGATGCGAAGAAAGCTTTAGAGCAGTTAAATGGGTTTGAATTAGCTGGACGACCGATGAAAGTGGGAAACGTAACAGAACGTTTGGATATGAACACAACATCTTTAGATACGGATGAAATGGATCGTAGCGGTATTGATTTGGGGGCAACTGGACGTTTACAACTTATGTTCAAATTGGCAGAGGGTGCTGGGTTGGCCGTACCCCAAGCGGCTGCAAACGCCTTACTTGCTACAGCACCTCAACCGGCGCCAATACAAACGCAAACGCAAACTCCGCCCATTGCTACACAGTGTTTTATGTTATCGAATATGTTTGATCCACGCACCGAAACCAATCCCAACTGGGATTCGGAAATACGCGACGACGTTATAGATGAATGTTCTAAACACGGCGGCATATTGCATATTTATGTTGACAAGGTTTCTCCTACTGGTAACGTATACGTGAAGTGCCCGAGCATAACAACTGCTGTCTTGGCTGTGAACGCTCTACACGGTCGATGGTTTGCTGGACGCGTCATTGCTGCAGTCTATGTGCCGCTGCTAAACTACCACTCCATGTTTCCGGATGCTATTACCGCTGTCAATTTACTGGCATCAAATAGAAAATCTACAGAGTAAAATTTTAAGTTTCTACAACACATATAGGAATAAAATATTTTCTTTTTGTCCTTTTTGGCTATCATCTATGACGTGCGCACGCATTCCCGTTCTCTTTATAAGCTAAGATTAAATAAATTTAAAAAAGTTGAAGGAACAATTTTTTATGTTGCCAATCCGTTATTTGAAACTTGATTTATTAATAAATTTACTTGAATTATTTTTAGTTATTCTATCTTAAGTGACAACAGGATGTGTTCGGCTCAGCTAAGGTATCAAAAACCTACTATTTTTGAAACGGATCAAATACTTTCAGTTACTGATATATAGTAAAAATGTATGAACGCCTTTACGAGGTTTTCTGCGCAAAGAAATTCCGGGTACTATATAAAGATAAACAAATTCGGCCAGCAGTGAGTGTGCTTATCTATTGAAATTGGCGCTACGACTACAGAACTGCAAGAATAAACAACTTGATCCCTAGGTTAAATCCAAAGCGTTTCCGCAGAATCTAAAAATTTGGAGTTTGTATTGGTGTGACGCATTCTTAATTTTTAACTTATGCTACAATACCTATGCATATTTACTTCGTTCTTACTCTATAAAAGAGTTTTCCAAAGCTCGCAAACCCAGGTTATATGTTCTGCTATGTGTTTGTTTAATGCAGACCAAATATCAAATATTTCAATGCAAAGTTGGTAATACATAAATCCATAATAATGTATACCAAGTAACTAAATTATATTCGGTCACGTCCAAACTTTTTGTACCCATAACCTCTATCTTAAAACAAATCAAAGAAATGCAATTGCATACGTAATGCTGAGGAGTAGAAATTTTTATCATTTAACCGTTTTATCATGATTATTCATTTAAATCGAAGAAATAAATTATTAGGATATGCGTGGATTAGAAATAACTTGTTAGGATAAGCACTATGGATAAAAACTCCAATTTTTTTCTTTTAGCAGCAGA
Source organism: Glossina austeni (assembly GCA_000688735.1). Lineage (NCBI taxonomy): Eukaryota > Metazoa > Arthropoda > Insecta > Diptera > Glossinidae > Glossina > Glossina austeni. Next base: position 134,200 of record KK502919.1, on the reverse strand, counting down.
CATGTGTCCAATACCAATCTGTGCACAACTTCCAATATTTCTGCTGAATTTGAAAGCGATAGCATCATTCTCACGAGCAGGGGCATTTTCACCATATCCAGTTAGACGGACGCACTTAAATCAATTCAGAAGCTGCCTTCTGGGTATTAACAGCATTTGGGCAAAATGAATATACCGCCACACTTGGCTGGTGGGGTTAAAAACAGAACATAGTCCAATGTATTAAAACATAATATTTTCCTTACTTTTAAATATATTGAAAATGAAGGGGCCATTTTATTGATTTCCAAAATATGGGATGAGCCAGCCGTTTGGAATATTGACTACTGCCAGACTTTAAAAGCCGTTACTGATGAAGATATGAACGAGTTGCAACGTCAATTTCTCGAGTTATTGCAATTCAATATAAATGTACCTCTTTCGGTGTTTGCCAAGTATTATTTCGATTTACGTACACTGGACGAAAGCCATAAAAATATAAATAATATAAAGCCATAAATAAATAAATAAATGAGTAAATCATTTGGTTAAATTTGAGAACCTGTTTTTTTTTTTTTTTTTTGGGTTGTTGAGTAAAGTTGGATAATAAATAAATTTGTGATTTATAGGTCCGAAGTGCAATACTTTACTCAAAGAGAACCTATTTGAATTTGGTTAAAGTTGAGAGCCTGTTTGAATTTGGTAAAAAAAGTTAACAATAATTGAAGGAGCAAGTCTGTATTTGTTTACAATTGAGAAATTCACCATTATTCATATTTATTGAGAGCAACTCTGGCCTTCCGCCAGTTAAATGTTAAAACATTATACTTTACCCAGAGAAAGTTAATTTTTTTCAAACGTTCGCTTGCCTCTTTGCAAAATATTTATATATTTTGTATACCTAGATTGGAATTCCGAATCCTATCAGAGTACATTTTATAATAATTTTTTATATTTTATATAAGTTTGTCGTTTTGAAAACATTTTCGTACGGTGCGAATATACCCCGACTTGAATAACATACAATGGCAATCCTACAGGTATTAAAAATGTCTTTTGATTAAAAAGATGAAAACAGCTGATTGTATATAACTCTGTGTTATTATCACCATTTCCATTTTCCAAAATCGAGGATCTTTTCCGTTAATCACAATGAGAATAATAAGCAAAGTACTCCACTTCATGCGGAAATTCAAAACTATGCGTCCGCATCCATTTGATTGCAAAGGAACACAATCGCAGCTACACGGTGTTTTAACGGGTGCCGGTCTCGGCATTTTTATATCAGTTACACTTGCTCAAATGTCTGCAAAGGACAACCGACGCAAGCTGAATACTTCCTTATATATGGCTCCGCCAATTACTGATGCTGACCAATTACTAACGACAGAAGATGATATGAAAACAAAAATGGAATTGTTAATTATGAAAATACAGGCAGATTTCTGTCATGCTCTAGAAGCCGAAGAATATTGTGGTCAGAAATTTAAAGTTGACAGATGGCTTCGCACAGAGGGTGGCGGTGGTATTACTTGTGTTCTACAAGACGGAGAAGTGTTTGAAAAAGCGGGTGTAAACATATCTGTAGTGACAGGACATTTACCGCCCAGCGCCGTACAACAAATGCGTACACGCGGCAAGAAATTAAGTGAAGGAGAGCGGCCTTTTTTCGCAGCCGGTGTGAGTGCTGTAATTCATCCACGTAATCCCATGGTGCCTACCATACATTTCAATTATCGGTACTTTGAAGTGGAAAATAATGACGGCTCTAAGCAGTGGTGGTTTGGTGGTGGCACAGATCTCACCCCCTATTATTTAGACGAAGAGGATGCTATTCACTTTCACAAAGCTTTAAAGAACGCTTGTGATGAACATGACATTCTATATTATCCTAAATTCAAAAAATGGTGCGATGACTATTTTAGAATTGAGCATAGAAATGAATGTCGTGGACTTGGTGGCATATTCTTTGATGATATAGATTCGCCCAGCCAAGAAGACGCTTACAAATTTGTTTCCGCTTGCGCCCATGCTGTGATCCCTTCTTATTTGCCGCTGGTTAGACGCCATAAAAATGACGAGTATGGAGATAGAGAACGACAGTGGCAATTATTGCGCCGCGGTCGCTATGTTGAATTCAATTTGATCTATGATCGCGGCACCAAATTCGGTCTTTACACACCCGGCGCTAGGTACGAAAGTATTTTAATGTCTTTGCCGCTTACTGCCCGTTGGGAATACATGCACGCGCCACCGGAAAATTCCAAGGAAAGTAAACTGATTGAAGTTTTGCGAAACCCCAAAGATTGGGTACCATTTGAACCCGTTCGTGTCAGTTAAAATTTCATAAATGTTAAAAATCTTCCTTAGATAGATACGCGTTCAACAATAGAATGCTCTTAATACCTACCTGTTTCTTACGAAATTAATCGTTAAGTTAAAAAAATATCATTGCCTTTCATATGTTAATAATTATATCGTTTTATAAGCCCAAGTAGTTTTTGTTTTGTGTCCATAATAAGCAGATCAGTGTATGCAAGGGGGACGTTCGCGCCTGTATCGGTCGCATATGCCCCAAATATTAAATGAATGCTTCATTTTATGGCGGCAATTGGAGGTTCCTAGCGTATGTAAAGCTTATTTATAGTTTACGTTAGTATTTATGACGTATTTTGCTTTATGCGGCTGCCAGAAGTAGTTTGTAAAATTTAATATACTTTCCTTTGGATAGAAACTTTAGATGTGCAATAAATAACTATTAACTCAGCGAGGTCGGGAGGGAATTGACGTTTAGAGATATGTAAAGAAGGTTTGTTGTCAATGCCGCCGATGGCAAGTACATTGTTCGTAGCGCTATCAGTGGAAAGATCATTATCGAAACAGGGTCAAATGGCCAATGCAAAGAACGGACTACTTCGGAAGACTGTCATATTTCCTGTATAACAGAGTTGGAGTCGAGCAAGCGTCGCACAAGGAAATAACTCGATCGATTAAGTTGCATTTACAATTGACCAAACCCGAGGGACTTTTCAGAAAATGATTAGCAAACATAGCACTGCTCCGTACCAGAATAATGTTATGTTACAGGCATTTTCTTAACAAAATTTATTGAGAGGAATGGCAGGAACGTTTTGTGCTTTCATAGCTTAATCTCATTTTTACAAATTCAGAATATCTTACTATCTGCCTACGGAACAGAAAATCTAACGAAACCTTTTTTGCCCTAAACCTTTAGAAAGAACTTTACATGTGCGTTAGTCAAGTGAATGTAGTGCAAGTTAACGTAAGGGCGAGGCAAAGAATTTAGTAGGCTATTAAAATAACACTTTGTTGCCATAAAAGGCGTCTTATTTGCAAAAAACTTTGCACCAATATGTCAGCATAAGCTGTTCGAATGTGAATGCACAAAATTTCGGAACAATAGTTTCCACAAGTACAGTGTCGTTGCTGTTATCGGCTCGCATCACTTTCGTTTCCAAGCACGGTCTGAGATCGCCTATTAGAAACGTAGGATAGAGCTCATCTTCCTATCTTTAATTATTTAGTTATGAGACTTTTGGATATGGTCCGAATTTTACACTACATTTTTATAAAACTTGTAATGTATGTTGTACACAAACTACAACCCTATTAAGCTCCCACCATAATAAGAAGGCAAATAGTTGCTCATAAGTAATTGGCTTGGTTACTGTGCAGTTTCTAGCACCACTCGATGTTCATATTAACATTTCGAAAAGAAGTTCGTAAATTTTCAAAATGAAGATGCGCAGCCGACAAGATCATTTACTAGTTCCTCGCTTTCGGTAGAAATTTTGATATGGGATGTATTAGCACATCGCTGCTCTAAATTAAAAGCTTTCAACCTTTCAGCAGAATTAGTTGTAATTCGGTACACGTGAAAAAAAGGATATGTCTTATATATGTGCATACTTATATATACATATGTGCATACATACATATATGTGTATATATAGAGGGTATATGAAAAATTTTTGTGATTTTTCCCGCGGGATGGTGTTAATTATTGGGTAACGCCCACCTCATAGTCTTAAAGGAATATGTGCTTAAAAGGTGGCATTTCAGCTTATATTTTTTGTGAAGATAGTTTTCTAATTCTTTGGTTGTGTAAAATTTTATATTGATTTGAAAGTGGGCGAAACGTCTGAAAAAATGCGCTATGCGACCCTTTTTTACTGTAAAGAAATATACAAAAGCATGCCGAAAAATCTGCGAAATTCTGCCGGTACGGTGAGAATGCTGTGAGTGAACGAAGGACCCAGGGGAAGTTTGCTCGATTCCTTTCTGGAAATTTCTCGCTCTGGCTGAAAAAGTTGATGAAATTTGTTGGTGGAGCAAGAGCCGCATGTTAGTTGTCAGGAATATGGGAGTAGCACCAACCAGCAGGCTACAGAAATGATTTCGAAAACGCGGAAAAAACCGCAAAGACTTTTTATAGGACCCATTACATAAGAAGAAAGGTTTTTCTACGAGATCCTGTTGTATTCGCTTCTCGAAACATAAATGCCAAACATAAACGCCTATAAGCCCATGGAATTTGGAAGAGTTTTGAGAAATTAGACATGCAAAATCCTTATCACCTTGGAAGTACTGGCAAACAATATCAGATATTAAGTAACATTAAAGTTTATATGAATTGGAAGTTGACTAAAGTTACTTTTGAAATCTTATCCCACTGATTGTTAATTTGAAAATTATAGTATGAAAATTATAGTCTACCAGAATGTTAACTGCAATATTTGGTAAGGTTCGTTTTTTTAAAGTTGCAAAGCCGATAATATGTGGTATATGGACTTTTACATCTTTCAAACATTATTTTCAAGTGCATTACAATTTTTAATTGAACGGAAATTTTTTAATTTCAGCTCGTGGCAACAAAGTTTGCCAAATTTTTAGAAACTTGACGCCGAAATGAAACAGTCAACCATTAATTCAATTTTGGGATAGTACAAAAATGAAGAGTAAGCTGAGTTAAGATGTGGGAATAGAAAGTTGCGCTGTGCCATCTACAAAACGCACAAATGCATGAATCTTTTAAAAAGCGTTTAGACGTAACAGAGATCGGAAGATCACTCTGAATTATTAATGCCTCCTTATTTTCTTTTCGACTACTGGTTTAGGTAAAGGGATCTGAGATCCGTAGGCCGTATAGTCATCATTTCCTGCAATACGTCTCCTCATCACGAACTCGCAAGAAATAAATTCATTACAAATTTTGCAATGCAACACAATGGGACGCATTCGTAAAGGATGCTGGACTGAAGCAGTTAATCAATATATTTACTTAGGTTTAAAAGCACATTTACATCCCCTTGAAAAGAAAGCAAGCACGTAGCTATTGAAATAGTCGTAGCTAATTTCTCCTGTCAATTACGAGTGGGAAGTCGATTACGTCAAAATATTTTCGCTAGGAAATAGATCTTTTTATAAATCTTGATTTTGTTAAAATTATCATATTTTATTGGATTTCTTAAGAAATCAGCGGACAGATCTTGAATGCTAACGAAAATAAAGGATCTTACCTATTATTAAAAACTTTTCAATTATATTGCATTAGGGGGAAAGCATTATGAATGCAAGCTTTTGAAAATCAGTTTTACGCTTCGAAAGGATATATATATATGATACTACCTTTGATCGTTTGTAAATTAAATGAAGTGTGGTTATGCTTCGTTCACACATGTGATTTATTCATTTCTTTTTTTAAGAAATTTCTTAGCGATTAATTTGTGGAAGCTTTGATTTACTATATCACTAAATAAATACTAAGTTTTTCTTACCCCACGAAAAATTTCGTTATCAATACACGGGTAGAGGACAGACATCAATCACTCTCTTAAATCTTATACACTCACTCACATCATGAAATCTTTTTAGATGTTACCTCTTCTTTGGCTGTTTTCAATTTCATGTGAAATAAAATATAACTAGAAATGAAATTTGATTTTGTCAGGTGTTTTAAAAAACCTTACCGTATACCCACCTCTTTCTTTATCAAAACGGTTACAAAAAGGAATTGAAGTTCAATATAAAAATGAAACCTTCATATTATTAATAGTTACCGATGGTTAGATTAATTTACTTTTCGTTTTATCCAAATGGATGCCTGCATACCTATTTATCACTTAGAATGCCCAGAAGTTTATTGTTTATAGGTTGTTTGGTTAGCAAATTAACATAAGTTTTAATTACCATATACTACCTCTCAGCATACCTACACACAAACCAACCTTTATCATTCAATTCGTTTGCTTGTAGTGGCCGGTTATAAAGTCTACAGCATCAATCTATAAAATTGCTAAGGCTGTGAGGTTACGATTTATGTACACTTACATAATCAAAGTGATTTAGAGGGCAGACTTATAGCGCTCTTCCCAGTAAGGACAATATACGAAATGTCGATGACAGTATTGGAAGAAGTCACTGGCAATAGATGGCAAATGATCATAGCCTACGATCGCCTAGAATGGGAAATGGCGTTAATGAATCTTAGTACAACAAAAAATTTACCTTGAACTCAGCTACCACCAGCGGTGTTTAATTTCCGCCTGGTGCTGAATCTCAGTGAAAACATTGTACAGGAATTTCTACAATCTGACACATGCCAATTCAAAGCTGGCAAAATAAAAAAAAAAAAAATTATAGAAATTCCCTCCATAGCAATGTGGTACACTTGATGTACTTGATGCATGGTTATAGAATATTTTGCCTTTAGAGTTTATTATATGTGTTCAGATTCAATCTTAACGCGTTTTAATTTCCCATAGCATTACACTTTTCTCTTTTTTTTGTCTACTGTATAACAACAATACTTTTGATAAATTCTTTCAATTCAACTGCAAAAGAGAAAGAAAACAAAAGGTAAACGGTTACTAAAGTATTTTTCAATATTAAAAGAGCTTCAAAGCTCAATAAAAATGTTTAAAACAAACAAAAGAAGAGAGAAAAGGACATCCCACGAACCACCATGGGATTTTATATCGCTAAAAAAGTATACCACAAGAATATGAACGATGATTATTCTTTTTTACGGCGCTTCACTGTGCTGCGATCGCAGTTATGGTTAAGAGCTCCAGTGGAGTTTATCAGTGCCCCCCTTACCTGAGAGGGAAACAAATACACGTACAAACACATACCATTTGTTTTAAGACTTTACTTACTGTATGAGTTCACATCGAGTGGATCATTCTTAATTTAGGAAAGGAAAATTTTCATTAAATCTTATAATTATCGTTATCATTGTCAGTATTCACTGCGTCTTACAATGAGAAATGCTATATAAACATTTACAGAAGCAATAAAATCTCTTAAGAAGAATAAATATACTCAAAATTTAAATGTAAAAACGAAATGCTTCCGATGTCGAAAAACTTAGAACGGATTTGCAAACAACCAACATTAAAAGGCTTTATATAACACAGTGACCAAATTTTTCACATCAATTAATGACAATAAACAAATTTTATTATGTGAATCTCGGAACTATTGTTGCCGAATTGCTGTCGACCTCATAGTATAACTATGCCCAAATGTTTAATGTCCTGCTTTTACTTTTTTTCTATGCTGGATATATTTATGGACTTTTTGAATTTGCAGAATTGTACGATTCGATATTAGCGGCGTTGGCCTGTCACAAAATATGATGTGGAATATCATTTTGATCATCGATATAAATTTTGCCACGTGAGTGTTCCAAATGGAATGGCAAGATCAATGCAGATAAAAACATATCATAAAGGTTTCTTAACTTTTAAAAATTCCCGAAAGAGATTTCATTGCCAAATCTTTTTATATTTGCTTGCTGTTATTATTGGATAAATAGATTAGATAAAATTTGATATATTGGAAAATCAAATCAAATTATAGGCCAATGATTAGTTCTCATACCAAAATTCCTCATAAAACTACAAGTAAACTATATTCGAGCAGACAAAACTAGAAAACTTGCTAAAGAAAGTAAATCTTTTTTTCATAGCTATTATTTTTGTGATAAGCGCACGTTATTTACCAAAAAAATATGCATTAGTTGTATTTGCTCTGTTCTCTCCTGATATCTATTTTTAACCTAATCGTAAATAATAATAATAAAAAAATGTAATGTTAGTAAAGGCCATTTTTTTGAAGAAATTTGAATTTTGAACTCCCATTGTGTTTTTGTTTATCATCATCGTTATGTTTGTTTTTATCCTGGCTACAATTCAAAATTCACTCCCACTTTCTCAGAAATGGCTTCATGTTTTATAGATAGATACGTTATGTATAGGTAGAGGAAAAGTCAATTTCAATATAAACACCCCTCAAAGTATGATTTCTAGTGTGCGCCTTAGCGCCACCATGACTGTTGGTTCTCATTAGAATTTTGACCGTTCTCACCTCCACCTCCACCCCCACGTCCTGGTATCGATGGTGGTGGCACACTGAACATATCATGTGGTGGGCGATACTTTTCTTCGTGCTCTTCGTCATTTTCACGTTTAATGTTTGTTGCCTGAAATGAGTTCATCGGATACGTTGGGTAACCATCATCAACGGGCTCTTCTTTTATTTTAATGATCTCCATATCGCGGAAATCGGGTTTACGTTCTTTTGTTTCACTGCGATCACGATCGCGCTCCTTATCACGGCGATCTCGTTTCCTTTCACGTCTTTCACGAGACGAATCCCTTTCGCGTGATTTTGAGCGCTTCTTTTTCCTATCACGCTCACGTTCACGCTCGCGATCCTTTTCACGACGATCGCGCCTATCAAAATCGTCGTAGTCACGTTCACGACTTCCGCGACGTTTTCTACGCTCCCGCGACCTGCTCCGAGAACGACGCGATCGCTCACGTTCACGTTCTCTAATCCGATCCCGCGATTGCGAGCGCCGTCGTATACTATCCGCAGTTCCAAATCGTCCACGTTCTACAGCTCTAGCATTTTCACGATCTTCACGTTCACGTTCAAGCCGGTAACGTTCACGTTCGCGTTTGTTGTCCTCTCGACCAGAATGCTTAATATTGACATCGTTGCCACCACGGCGGGTACCACCTAAACCGCCGCCAAGGCGACGTGGCAACCAACCTTTGACAGTACGTGCCCGCTCTACATCAACCAATACTCGCTTACCATCAATTTTCTTACCATCAGCATGTTTATATGCGGCATGCATATCATGCTCGTGTTCGTACTCTATGAACGCATAACCTTTGGATTTGGGTTTGCCCGTTTCTTGATCAGTGATCATAACGATTTTCTTGATGGGACCGTAGATTTCGAATTCTCGGCGCAGTTTCGATTCAGATGTGTCGTAGTTGATGCGCGCCACAAATAACGTTCTAAATGGATCCTCTGTAGCATTTTTAATTTCTTGTGGATCCCATAAAGCTATTTCACGTTCTAATTTATACGCTACCTGTTCAGCTTTTTCGCGTCGTCGTCGTTCCAAACGCTCCTGACGCGTTTCAACCTTTTTCGGCGGCGGAGTATCCTTAGGATCCTCAAAATCACTTAAAAATTTTCCAACACCTAAATATCCCCTTGATTTCTTTTCATGTGGCAATTTATCAACTGGCGGCATATACGCTATCGGATCCCTAGCCGCAAATAAAGCCAAAAGATTTGGCGGCAGATATTGTGTCATTTTGTTTAAGTAATTTTATATTGTTGTATCAACTGCGTTTACTGCGTCCTTGCTACGTACTTATACAAACCTAGACATGATTTTTTCATTTTGAGGTTAGAATGATACTGATGTCTTTCTCTTTTTTAACATTTCGTTTCTTACCTTTTTATCACCACCAAACTCATATAAAAACTGTGTTAACTACTCTCCTTCGTTTTAGTTATTTTCAATAAAAAATTAGAAACTTTCAAGACAATTTTCTTTGTTAAAATTCAATCAAAAATTTTTTTCAATTAAAGTAAAAATTAGAAGAAGAAAACATGGCCGTTTATACGTCCTCTATTACCCAGACGCACATGGTTGCATTTTAAATATTGCAGTATAAAATGTGTTTCTAAAACTAATATAATAACTGTTATAATACTGCTGTTTAGATTCAGCTCTGACTTTTACTTTTAGGAGTAGCCGAAGGCAGCAAAAAGGATTTAAAAGATATTTCTCTTTAAATACACTTACTTGTTCCGAAAAATTACTTTTGTAATATAGCGTTTAATTCTTTATTTACACCTTGTCTTTATTTTACAACGTTATAACGAATGTTTTTCTAAATAACTAAAAAAATATTCTAAATAACTAAGAAAATATGATTAGCTCATTAAATCTTTCCATTGCCTGGTTTTATTTCAATAAAATACGTGTTTATAGCCATTTGGTTAATTCAGCCATCACGAAGTTTAAATTTAATGAAGAATGTTTTCAAAACACGAAAATGCGATAGATATTCAAGATTGTTGACAATTTCAATATTGCTTGAATTAATGACTAATATGTTATCTAATTTATTAAAATTATTTAGTACTCTAAATGCTTAGTGCAAAGATTCGAATTAAGTCTCTTATCACTTGCAAAAAATAAAGTTTCTAACGATCTGACAACACCAGTAACTTTTGTTATTTGACGCCTATGACATCGATTAACGGCGTTTATTTGATTGGCTTCGGACTTTTTCTTGTAAAAAATAAAAGTGAAAATTGAAATTGTTTTGATTTGCAAATATTTTTATAGCCTTTTATTTTTTTGTCTATTAGTTTCCGTATATTAATTAAATTCTGAATATTTTGCAAATGGAATAGTTTATTGCAACTGTTAAAGCAAACAGTTTGTATTTGCAAATATAGCCTGGATAGTAATAAATATTGGATACGTAAAAAAGAGGAGGGGCGTGTATGTGCAAAACCATGTAAATTAATATATTAATAATAAACGATTACAAGTCATTTACGCGACCGCAAAGATTTGGAGCTTCGAAAATAATATAAAAGAATTTAGTTAATGCTGCTTTTCCAGCTAAAGAAATGAAACTATGCTGGAAACAGTTAACAGTGAAACAGGCACTACCACACAACTAATGGAGGGTCAAGATAATGAAATAGTTGCTCGGTCTTCTCACGATCGGTTACGTTCTTCCAGATTTGCTTGTTTACGTTGTTGCGGCAGTCTTCTCAATTACCTTGTACTATTAAGGAATACACCGGAGGAATTAGAGCAACGCTACAAATCAAAAGAAATTGATAAATTTTTGGAAAAAGAAAAACAAACATTTCGAAGACAAGTAATTTGTAATAAAATATTAATAAAGAGTTCTTGATACTAGTGATGACTTCTTTTTCAGGTGAAGCTCTTACTGTTGGGAGCTGGAGAATCGGGCAAATCAACGTTTTTAAAACAAATGCGTATAATACATGGTGTAAATTTTGAACCGGAATTAAAGAAAGAATACCAATATGTGATATATCAAAATGTTATACGAGGTATGATCCGTACGATCGGTTTTATTATATTAATAGATTCTAAAAAGAATTTACAACTTCCTTTAATTGCAGGAATGCAAGTATTAATTGATGCACGCGAAAAGCTTGAAATACCATGGGGAAACAACGATAGGGAGAAGGACTCAAGTGAAACCAAATTAATGGAGTGTACTTCAATAGATGCCGAGAAATTTATACAATATGCCGCGGTAATAGGGCGTCTTTGGCAAGACCGTGGAATTAGGCGCGCTTACGAAAGACGGAGAGAATTCCAAATTGTCTGTGTTGGCGTATTCTATGGATAAAATAAGATTTATTGGCATTTTTTTTTTACATTTCAGAGCGATTCTGTCAATTATTTTTTAAATGAAATTAATCGTCTGGCTACAAGCGATTATGTTCCCACACATAAAGATATTTTGCATTGTCGTAAAGCCACGAAAGGAGTTTATGAATTTTGCGTTAAAATTCAAGTAAGGCTTAACTAAAAAAAAATTGTATTTTCCACACTCCTCCATGTCTAATTCTAACAATTTTCCCATTAATTTTAGAACATTCCATTTGTTTTCGTTGATGTTGGTGGTCAGCGTACACAGCGGCAGAAATGGACAAGATGTTTCGATTCATCCGTGACGTCTATAATATTTTTAGTTTCGACATCTGAATTCGATCAAGTTTTGGCAGAGGACAGGTAAATCTAAATATAAGCCTCTTTAGGCTTTTTCCGACCTTTTTGGGTAAATTAAGTGTACTTAGATATCCGTGGAAGCGTTATTGCTTACATATAGTTTTGATTATTGCGAATGGCAAATTTCCAATTAAAATTTTCTCCGAAACAAATACTTTTGTCAAATTGTTCTCTTTTCACTCTCGCTGTATTGAGTAAGTTAGAAAATCATTCAGAAACTAACTACTTAATGTTACTTGGATTGCAAATTGTTGCATTATGTTGTTATGTTGTTATTATATTTAATTTCTCTTAACTTAAATGGGAATGTTACGCTTAGTAGCGTGCTTGGGGATAACAACATATTCTTGACTGACAAGTACTTTGACATACATGTTCCATTTTGTTATTTTAGCTTACCTACCTTTACAGTAATGTCGTATGTTTCCAAAAAAAAACACTAAAAGCGTAGACAAACAGGTGGTGGGTTTAAGATGATTTCGAAGAAGACGGATATAATTGATTGAGTGTATTTAATTTATGAATTTTGTTTTTTTCTCATTTTTCCTAATGTCTTATATAGAATGACTAATCGTTTGGAAGAATCCAGAAATATTTTCGATACTATTGTAAATAATAATACATTTAAAGGTATATCGATAATCTTATTTTTAAATAAAATGGATTTGCTTGAGCAAAAAGTTCGTAACCCGGAGACTGATATACGTTGGTATTATCCACAATTCAGTGGTAATTCACATTCACTGTTGGATGTACAAAATTTCATTTTACAAATGTTTATGAGTGTGCGAAAGAGTCAACAGAGCCGCACTTATCATCACTTCACCACTGCCATAGACACGCGCAACATGACTGTTGTTTTCAATTCTGTTAAGGATACAATATTGCAACGCAATTTGAATGCTTTAATGCTGCAATGATAACATAATATTGATGACAATAACTTGGGTCTTTCAATACAATACAAATAAAAAATATAAAGCTTACGCAGAAAGTTATTTTGTAAAAGCTAATACTAAGTATTTATATTAATGAGAAAAAGTCTAAGAAGTGCGACAATCTATTTTTTTATATTTTACTTTCATCTTCATATATATATACAATATATATACATGCATGTGTACATAAGTTAACAAAGATAATAAAAATGAAAGAAATAGCCAAAAAGTACAGCATCGGTTACAGCATTACTTTTAAAAATAAGTTTAAAAACTGTTTTATATTCTGTAAAAATAAAGAATAAATAAATCAAAATTATGTAACTACGGTTTATCCTGGTGCAGCATTAAACGTGCCTTCTTTTCAGTTTTTGAGATTGCAGAGACCCTGAAGTCTCATTACATGTCTGAAGTTGACATTACATTTACAAAGTTATAGTGCGCAAGTGATTCACTATAACCCGCTAGGTAGAAGCCATGCCAGAGATTTGCCTTTTTCCTATAGTGTTGCCTCATTGCCTCAAGCGATTTTCATTAGTTTTCCACGAGCTCCTTCACTGGGTTTTGAGAGTTTCCTACATGTGTAATGTGCAGCGTATGTTTGGAATTACTACAATGCCAAAAAGAACTTATATAAATTACAAAACGTTTAATAAATAAATTAAATTGGTTTTTATTTGCAATTATTTGTTAATTTATTGAACGACTAATTGCAACTCACTGCTAGTCGAACGTACTTCACAGCGCGTTCTTTTGCGATATCTGTGTGTAGGGAAAATTCTATAAAATAATCGAGGTGCAAGAAAAGCCGAGTTGACTCAATTAAAAAACATATTCTGACAAAAGTAGGTTAGTAAAGCTTCATCGAGACTATTGGTAAATTAAAAGGTAAACGGCTGAGAGCGATTGGGAAAAAGTCAGTGTATCTGCCAAGATATTGAAATGAAAGTTTGGGTTTGAAGTGTTTGGTGTCATTTACGAATTCGGCTATAAAATTATAGATTTTCTTAGCGATTTCGATGCCACTTCACAGCACGTAAGGTGTAAAACGGGCGATTATTTCTTTGAAAGAAGCGGCAAAAAAGTCAAATGTAGCATAAAATCTTTGAGGAAGACGATATAAATGCGACAATTTTTATAGTACTGGGACTAATAACAAAAGTAATAGAGCATACATTATAATAAAAAAACATAACGCGAAGCAAGAACAACAAATTGAAACGCCTTTTTCTCGAAACACGATATTTCAAAACGATCTTCGAAGCGAATTTTGTGTAATGTCTTTAAAATGACTTCTACAAAATGGTGTGTACAATGGTGTGTAGAAAATGCTTTACATCTGCCCGTCTGTGTGGATGTGTGTTGTTGACACTCTTCTTCAATTTCAGCAGAAACCCTAGCAGTCCTTTGCAACGGATTGATATTGAAAAGGGGTCCAATCGTTCAGGAGACACGGTCAAAGTAACTCGCAAATGGATAGTCTCTTTGTTTCGTTACGCAAAAATATGTATGGTTTTGCTGATTAATCACAAACTATGAAATATAGACGGGTGCAATTTTCTAAATTTATTTTATTATTTATGTCTAAAAATGGTGAAAACCTAACACACCCTCACAATATTATAAGTGATCAAATTCTAATTTTTTCACTTTTTTGACGCTTCTTACTTAATATCCGTACAGTAAAGATGGCGGAAAGTTGAAAATTATTCTCTCCATTCTACTCATGATGATATATTGCTTTTAAATAGAAAATTTGAACACGCCCACTCATTACTATAAAATATGAAAATTTCGCCCGTTTAGTCGTTCATGTTTTTCTACTCATTATTACAGTTACAGCAGAAGCAGCATTGCACAGACTGTAAACTTTTTTCTATCTCGAAAGTGGGAATAAAGACCACGCCCGCCGTTTTTAAATACACGAGTGGTATGTAAATTTATTCACTTAAAACTTCTAAAGCTCCTTAATACTCTGATAATAACAACTTATCAAGTTGCGGTGAGATAAAATTGTATTGCTGTGATTGGATATAGTGGGTATATAAGACGGATCTCCGCCCGATTGGAACTTACTTGTTTTTTATTGGATTTTTTTTTGATGTGTTCCAATTTACACCACTGTGGCATGTGACATTTTTTTAATATTTTTCAAAACTAATTTATTTGAACACTTAAATATTGGCTAATAATTCCATCGAATATACCATGATTTACATTTTTACTTGACGAAGGACCGGCCGGATATCTGACGGACGAACGTATATATTTTAATCAACTTAGTAAATGACTCGAATTTAAAACCACTCGAATACTGTTCTGTATTTATATTACACATGATTCCATTTTCCACTAATTTTCATAAATCGGTTTTGAACAAACTTTGTCAACATCACGGGCTATATCCTTACATCTAAGGGATTCATTTGCTATATTTAACTCCTTCAGCAAAGCCTGCCCAAAACCTTTTCTTTCAAATCGATTTTTCTCAATTCTTTTTTAAACAATCATTTTCGAAAGTCTCAGTTGTAATACCCTATACTACTTGTGGTACAAAGATATCTCAAGTTTGTGTGGACACCTACAAAGACTTGAAATAGACACAAGTTTTGTTATAACGAAAGCCTCGGAAGGCAATTTTGGCTGCATAGATTTAAGCTTATCTGTCCGTCTGTTCCTTGTGTTCAACCTAAAGATGGGGATATTTTGATGAAATTGTGTATACTGATGTACCTCGGCCGGACGAACGCTAACGAACGCTAATGAAAATGGTTTGGATCGGACCACTTTTACGATGATTGCCCATATAACGCATTATTTTAAAAAGTCGTTATATGAATAACTGTATTAGGAGAAGTGGTGTAGGGAATTTAATGGCGGGCTACGGTTACGGCCTAAGATTGAACAAAAGAACACAAGATGAACAGACAAGCTTAAATTTAGAATCACTTTCTGAATCAGTCGGTATAGTAAAACGTGGGCCTATCTGAAGTACTTCCGGGTGTTGTATACAAGCGCACAAACTTAATCTATGCTTATAGCACAAGTGATATATATAAAAATGAATTGCAAAGAGATAACTTAAAACAAGTGAGTACATTATAGCCGGGCAGCGTCGATCATTACATACCTTACATCACTGCACCGATGGTAGTTATTCGCTCGCTTTCATAATAATACACCAAAAAGTACACATTATTTTCATGCGAAGTCATAAGAGTGTGCGTTTCGCAATGCGGCCTATATATGTCGGGGTCCAAAAAACGTTGACCTCTGTTATCCAAATTTCTTACCGTTAATTTTTTGGCTGAAATGCTACTATGAATTAATTCTCATCATAAAATATTAACAATTAAGTCTGTTTCCGAAGAGCTTACTATTCATAAAATATCTTGTATGGAGTGCGTCCAAGTAATTGACCCATGCGGTTGAAATTTGATCCACCTAATCTTTTTACTATCTTTTTACTAT